>JANHAO010001181.1:0-34539 GCA_026873985.1 Saraca asoca
TTCCCTTTTCATTCAAGTGTGCTAAATTGCTATTCTCATTGTTGACTGGCCATTAATGATGGGATATTGAAATAGCTTCAAATCTGGAAAGATCGTGGTTATTGGATCTAGCTTGAATGATGCAAGTTCAACTGTTATATACTGTTGATTTGTAAATGATATAGGAATATATTATTTACCTTGCAAAACCAATTGGAATTGGTGCTGGAATGTATGTTCTAAAATTTGGATTAGCATAGGAATATGTGTAATCTAAATTAAGAACCTTATCCATGTTAGAATTGGGAAATTCACATGTGCAGATAGGGAGTTCTGGTTTACAGGGAAATGTTACTGCAACATTGTTAATTCAGTTGGATAGAATTTGCAGTTTAAAGGGATTCATCAATCTTAACTAATTAATTCATATATCAAACCAGTTTTCTTTAGGAATTCAGCACCTCTTTTCATTGAACTTGTAGTAGCACAGTTTAGCATTTTCATTTTGTGTGTTAATTATCTTAGTTAGTCCAAAAACTTATTATTTGCTTGCTAGAATTTTTACATTTAGTGTACAAGAATTTCAATCCCTGTGGAGATGATACTCACTCACTTTATACTACTCATTTGACTACATACACTTGCGTAATATTAAGTGATAAAACTCACAATAACATTAGCTCAAGCACCAACTTATTATTTCATTTGGGGCATATTCATTTGCCCACTCAAATAGCCCAAAACTCATATGTTTGTTATTCCAATATAGGTATCTGTAAAATATTCTTCCTAAGTTTAATTTAGATCTTGATGTCAGGAACAAGGCCTTTACACCACAACCATAAATCTTTTCCATATTTTGAGCTTGTTGAAGTTGCAAAGATCAACTCCTATGGTAGCTCATGGATGATGCATCAGTGCTAAGTTCAGACTATTGGCTACTTCTTGGTTGAGGTCCACCATAATTATAGGTGTAAGCACATTGTTCGGTGAAAACATCCTTGAGAGTTCATTGTTACCATTACAAAACAATGGAAATAAAGAAAGTGAAAGAATGGGGTGTTCAATTAGGTCTTTAATTCTCCTTAGCCAACTATCCAACTTGGTAGTTAACATGCCAACTAGGCATTTAACGTGCCACTTAGGCACATTTCATTAGAGCAGGTTGGGGAGGCTAGATGGAGGGACCATTTTGACATGACAAACTAAATTGAAGGACTACTAATGACACTTCATAAATTTAAGGGATGAAACTGCCAACAAGCATAAACTTCAGGGACAAATTTTTTAATTTTCTCTAAAGAACAAAGTGTTTGATACATAATCACACTATATTCTCCCTATCTCCATCATCAATAAAAATCATATTATCCATTTTGGGTTCATCAAGGGAGAGTTATGCCATCTCAAGACAACTAGAAAGGGAGAACGATTGAGTTGGTAAATGAGGCCTTTTATCATCCAAAGATTACTTATATGCTTTAATTGCATTTTCTAGTTTCCTTGTCTCAGAAATGTCATTAGGTGTCATTTTGCTACACATAGAAAACCCTTTCTCCTTCTTTCTCAACAAATGAGTTCGGACTCTAGTGTATGAATCTTTTTTAATTTCCTTACAAAAATTACATTGCTAAGAATAATTACCCCCATCTTTGGTAAATGTTTTATCACCTTTACTCACATATTTCTATAATGAAAATGATAATTTCTCTTCACTATTGGCACTATCTACACTACTAGTAGCATTACATGATGATGAAGTGTTATTACAGCCACTACTAGCATCACCAGACTCCATATTTTAAACAAGTTCTACAACAATTGAAGTAATCAACCAAGGCATAACTTCCATAGAGAAAGCCTGAGTAAGAGACAAACAACTAGCACAAAATCAATATAAGGATACACACAATTCCTAAACTAAACAAAATTAACATCATAAAATAGGAGTAGTAATTTGAGTGAGAAGCAACTAGTAATCCAAAACAAGCACAACCTATAACATAGAAATATAAGAAACAAGGAATGAAGAAATTAAAAAATAGAATAAAAAGAAATAAGAAAAGAAGAAATCAACAATAATTCATGGACTTATGTGGTATCTGACATGGTGGCTTACGAAGGCAAAGTCCCAAGTGAAGACACAATCGTGATGGTTGACTTAGTAGGTGTGAGAGATGTAGTTAGCACTCCATCTCTATCTATTAAAGAAGAAGGGGATACTAACTAGGACACTAGTTTGAAGAGTAAAGGCCAATCTATTTTCTTTAAGGGGTGTTTGGTTAAGAAATTTCAGGGAGCAAGTAATAGAATAAAAAAGCCAATTCTTTTATTAAGTGTTTAATTTATGTGTAGTAGAATCTATTATTATTAGTTAATGTTAACCATTTGAAACCTTCCATTCACTTAAGGTATCTGATTATGGTATCATCCAAAGATAAAAAAAAAAAAAAATCCTCTCTCTCCTTTTCTTTCTTTTACCACCACTTACTACTACTTTTCAGTGTTGACCACCACTCACCACCACCACTTTCTAACATTGACCACCATGCATGACCATTATTATAGTTGACCATGGCTCACCACCATATTCTCTGTTGAGCATTGCCCACCACCACTATTATCATTGAGCATCACTCATCACTATTTTTTGCTATTAAGCAGCACCCACCATGACTACCATCATTGACCACTACCCACTACCTCCTTCCTCCATTAACCACTGCCCACCACTATCACCACCCTATACTTTTCACCATTGATCATTTCCTAGCAATACTACTATTATCAACCATTGCCTATCACCACCTTTCACCGTTGATACCTAGCTAACATCATTACTGATGTTGGCCACTATCTACCATTACCTATAATCGCTAACCATCACTCGCTACCACCGTTCATTGTTGACCATCAATTAGCACCACCATCACCATTGATCACTATCTACCATTACTTACTGCCATTAACTACCTTCCACCAATACCTACTATTATTGATCACTATTCATCACCACTATACCATTGACAACCATCCACCATTATCTATAACCGATGATCACTATCCACCATTACTTACTATTGTTAACCATCGGTCACCATTACTACCACCCTTGACCATTGGGCATCACTACCTACCACCATTAACCATTGCCTACCACCACATACCGTCATTTATTATCGTCCATCACCACCTATTGCTATTGACCACCGTCCAATGCTATTGACTGCCACCTAACTAAACAATAAGAAAGACAATCATAAATAATATGATTCCATTCCTCGGTTGAGCTAAACAAGTCAAAAAGTAACCATTACCATTGCCTTTACTTCTTTTTATTTAATTCCATTTCCTTTCTATTTCCATAGCTTGAACCAAACGCCTCCTAAATTCAATTTGTCTTTATAAAGGTTTATGTTTTATTTTTGTTAATTATTTGTTTTTATTTTTATGATTCATTATTTTTGTTTTAGTTTTATTATTTTTAATATTTGCAAACCTATTTGGTGTGTCTAGTTAGTGAATATGCATGTCCAAAGAGTATCCTTTATGTGCTCAAATGCTTTAAAAGATCAAAATTGAAAAAAAATTGGAGACATATTGAGATGTGTTAAGGACATATCTAACACATATCCATGTGTATTGGTGTTTGATATGTTCTAGACACAAAAACAACAAGGAGAATAACATGCCCATTCTTCCTAAATTTTGATATGCATAGCTTATGGCTCATAAGTCAATATATAGTTCAGTAGCTCTAAAGTCTGGTTTGGATAAATATCTTAAATAAAAGTTTATATTATAAGAGCTTTTTGTATAAGCTCTATTATAATAAGTGTTATTTAAAATAAGTTAATTTATGTTTGGAGACACACTTTGATAAGTTTTTATAAATGTTGTATATCTTTTTGGATGTACAACTAGTAAAGCACTTCCAATTATTGAAATTACTAAAAAGAACAATGATAAATATTTATTATTATAAAATTTTAAATAAATAAAAATATACTTGTATGCTTTTCCTAGGGCTTGCAATGAACCGAGTTGGTTTGAACTTAAGCTTAGCTCGCTCTAAATTTTTCTAGCTAATAGCTCGACAAGCTTAATTTGAGCCAATTTTTTCAGCTCAAACTTAGCTCAAATTAAGTTGACAAGCAACTTGACTTGATTCATTAAGCTCAAATCAATTAGAATAATGGAGTATTTTATTTACAGTTTAATAACATAAAAAACTTATGAAAGCAATTTGTTTAGCGATTTAACAACAAAGAATAATAAAAAAATATAAAATGACTAAAGATAGTACTTTAATACTGTTATTCATATTATAAGCATACTTAATGTAACATAAATGATAATTTGTCTTAAAATATAAAACTATATTATGACCACAACTAGATTAAAAGAGATGACGTAGTCTAAAATTTTCAATTCTTTAGTTGTTTCTCCTAATTTTATTATTTGATACAACAAAACTCAAAGTCAAAATTATTTACTTAATTATTTCACTTGTAAAATTAATAATTATTTATGAATTTTTTTGTCTTCACCTTTTTGTATCATAAAGTTTATTCACAAAAAGTTTGAGGACATCAAGTGATAATTATCATTAATCTAATTTTTAATATTTTTACTTAAAGCAATATTTAAAAAACTTATAAAAAATAAAATAACATATTAGTAATAAATATATATTATTTTATAATGAATTTTGTCAAATATTTTATTTTAAAATTTAATATATTATAATATATATGTTTATACATATATATATTTATTTCTATTTATATGTCTATATTATCAAGCTAGCTCATGATTAAATGAGTTGAGCTTTCACTAGCTTAAACCCGACTCATTTTAAATATGAGCTAGATAATTTAACTCATATATCACTATTTGTCTCATGAGCTTGACTTATCGAGTCAAAATTCAAATTAAGTTGTGAGCCACTCTTGAGTTGGCTTGACTCATTGCCAACCTAAGCTCTACCCATTATTTTATCTAGTTATTATATATACAAGTGTATATTTAAAAAGTTAACATCTTTTGAACAAAAATAATATGATTTATATAGTAAATATAATTAGTAAAAAACTGTAATATAGAAAATACAAGAAGAAAGTTAAGAGTTCATTGTTGATCTTTTTACGGGTATGATTGAATTTTTTTTATTTATCTAGTCATTACTTATACAAGTGTATATTAAATAGTTAATATCCTCTAAATAAAAATAATATGATTATAAAAACAAAGTAAGTAAAATCAGAATTTTAAACAATTCTTCATTTATGGAATTAGGTAGAAATTCTAGATGTTTTAGGTTTTATGGTTCTATACTTTTATTACATTTTATAATATCATAATAGTTTTTTAGTAAATTTTTAAGGAAGAAGAAAGTTAAGAGTTTGTTATTGATATTTTAGAGGTATGATTCAAATTTTTATACTTTATTAAGGACCTTTTGGTTCTTAAACTATCATAAAAATAATTTCTATATAAGCTCTTTTTAGCTTTTGAAGTAGCTTTTTTTGGTAAGTTACATGAGAAATCTTATAAAAATAACCTCTAGATAGCTTATAAGGAAGCAATAAGCTAATATAATAAGCTCATCCAAGCACTTCTTAAAATTTATATAAATATATTTTTTTCCAATAGATAAGCTCAACTAAGCTACTAATAAACTTGACCAAATAGGACCTAAGTGCATAAGCCATCTCACATATGAATTTGAACCTTAATTAATGAAAATTGAAGTCAATGTGCCCCTAATTCAACAAGAAAATAGATATGAAAAAAAAATAATATGGGATTATTTCCACAATTATTTTTATTAATGTCACATTTTATTTTATACAAAATTTTTATATAAATTAAATTACCCTTTAATTAAATTAGGTAAAATCAATACTAATAATAAATAGTTGTCATTTATTTTTCAAAAAGCAAACATGCCTAAAATTGTTTTATAACTTTTAACATGGCTAATTGAATTTATTACTAAAATCAAACATGACTTATAATTTTTTTTTCAATTTTTTCACAATCATTTTTTTTTTGTGGACAATTATAATCAATTATGCTTGATAATTATAATTTTAGAATCTTATTTAAATAAAGATGTGTAAATGATAAAGTACAGAGAATAAAGATGGAATAGATAGTTAAATTGTATAATAACTCATGTTTAATTCAAATTTCTAGAAGGTGATACAAAATTTATACATAAGCCAAATAAATACTTGGATCACATTTTTAACAATGTTATTTTCGAATGTTTCACTTTCCATAAAACAAAGAAAAAATATTTCTTTCTAATATACTCTTCAATTTCTCTTCTGACATAACCCAGAGTAGCCTTTGACCATTGGACGATTGATGAAAGATGAGCAATTCAAGTTGAGCAAGAAAGTAGTCGCTAAGCAAAGGCAAAGGTCTAGTCCCAAGTTGAATGACCATTAACACTATGTCGATTAACTAGGGACATAGACTTGGCCACTAGGAAACCTAAAACAAATCAACCTTTTGGTCGTCACACAACAATTGGCATAACTCAAGGCATGGACAAACAATGTGATTGCATTAATCGACAAATGAGAATCTCGCTCATGCTAACAATACTCCAGATACATGTGGCCTTCCATAATTCTTTCAGAAGTATGATACTCAACATGGTCATCACCTATATGATTAGCCAGGTATCTTCTTTTTAGATTATCTCTTTTACACTTACAAAAATTTTGTTTGGGAAGACTTGAGTGTTAGAGTGTACTTGATGGATCACTTTCATTGTGTGTGATTTATTTTGTTACATGTTCAAGTCATTTCTTCATTGATTTTTGTTCTCTCGATCAGCCTTTCTTAGAAAAAGAGTTTTATTTGGCAATGTCTGTGGCTTTTTCATCTACCTCATGTCGTGATGTTCTCGTTCATGTTCTACTTGTGCTTTATCTTTGGACAGGCATCACCATCACAAAAGGGTTTGTGACGAGCATCACTAGGATTAGATGTTGAAGAAGGCTTGTATAATTACCATTAAGCTTATGTGTGATGCAATGGTCGAATAGCTCTGCTAGCTGTATGGAGAGTTGGAAGGTCTCTGTCACATGCAAACCTAACCTACCCTTCCTTTACCATCACCTGGGCCTCCAAGCCTTATCCTTATTAAAGTTAACTCGACCACTATCCCTTTGTCTTATCCTAAGCTTACTTTTCCTTACCACATGTCTGAGCTATAGCAACACTAGCCACGCCTTGCACTTTCTCAATCAGAGTAAGTCCTTAACCTCATTGGCCTTCCCCCATTGCATAACATTACCAGCCTAGTGGTAAACCACCATCTCTTCCACCCGCAAACTATACAAATTCCAACTCCAATTATCTAACCCATCCTATCTATCACCATACCTTCGCTAAACATGAGCGATGTCTACCACCATGTGTAAAACCATGTCGCCCTTACACATGAGCCTTACAACCCATTGAACCTAACCATTCACCTCACCTAATGCTCCAAACAATTGTCTTCTTGTTAGGAGGAGAACCACTCCTTTTTGGCCGGAGTCATGGCCCTTCCTTTACCTACCTGCTTTAAGCCACCAACCCATATTGATCTATATGATAGAACGTTAGACCTTTAGGAGCACTTAGAGGCATTCCAGGCTTCAATGCTATTGTCAAGAGCATCAGATGCCATTATATGCTTGACCTTCTCTACCACCCTAAAGAAGGCTAGTATGTGCTGGTTCACAATCTTACCAAGATAGTTAATTGATAATTTTTGCTGGCTAACTAATGCATTTTCCACTCATTTTGTGACTAACAGGGTGTCTAGGAAAATGTTAGTGACCTTGGTCAATTTCCAACAAGGATGATGTAAGATGCTTAAAGAATACCTAGCCTATTTAATGCCTTGGCTTTGGAAATTAAGGACCTCAATGAAGGCATGACAGTGCACCAAATTAGCTTTGGTCTTCATGCTAGCCACTTTTCCCTCTCCTTGGCCAAGTGGCTTGCAGTTTCTCTTTTGATTTTTTTGGCCCAATTAGAGAAGTATATTAATGTTGAAGAAGCTGAGCTTGCCTGGCGATAGGTCAAGTGAACATAGTTTGATAGTGCACCAGCTAGAGAAAGCACTCCCCATGGATAGTATAATAACTATAAGCTACTGAATGCATCAATCAACTGTATTATTCAAGATGTCAGAGCTGCTGATTTGATGAAGTTTCCTTCATAAAATTTGAGAAAATTTCCTCTAATCAACAAATCAAAATTTTGCAAATTGCACCTTCACTATGGGCATCACACGGATGATTATGTCATTTTGAAGAACAAGATAGAGAAGTTTATAAGAATGGGGCACCTTTTGAAGTATACGAAGTTTTGAATAAGAGAAGATGACGAAAAAAAGGGAGTAAAAGAATGAGATAGTTCCCCATCAACCACCTGGTTAGAGGGCAAACAAGTTAAGGCATCCTCCCTAGTCTTGGGGATGTTAGAGACCATTGGAGGAGGTTTTGTGGGAGGAGGAGCCTCCAGAAATGTTAAGAAAAGGCATCTTCGAATAGTAGTATAAGCCAATCTATTTCATAAAAAGGATTTCAAGGATATCAATTGGGGCCATAATGATCCAATGGTAATCTTGGCATTAGTGTACAACTTGGTCGTTAAGAGGATACTCATCGACTAGGAAGTTCCGTTGATATCTTATACTTTTATGATGCTAACACTCTCAATATTTCAAAACGCATATATAAATCTTACACAGGCATTTTGATTAGTTTCACAAGAAGACAAGTTTAAGTAAAGGGAATAGTGATCTTTAGGCTAACCTTGGGAAATTGTATGTTGACTAAGAGTCTGGATACCACTTTTTTAGTCGTGGCCACCCCAAATAGTGGTTACAATGCAATCATGGGGAGACCATCTTT
Organism: Saraca asoca; assembly: GCA_026873985.1. NCBI lineage: Eukaryota > Viridiplantae > Streptophyta > Magnoliopsida > Fabales > Fabaceae > Saraca > Saraca asoca. The sequence goes on from JANHAO010001181.1 coordinate 8,907, forward strand.
GAATCAAGTAGGGGCAATTGCCTTCACCTCCCATTTGTTGATGAAATTCCTCATGACAAAAGGGATTAGAGAAGTTTGTGCTAATTAGCAAGTGGCTTGTAGATGCTATATAACTAGCTTAGCCAAAAGCAAAGAAAGCACTAGTAGAATGAAGCTAACGGTCATTAACCTATTGGATAATAAGTGCCAAATAGTAGAATCAACTTTACCTGATGTTTAGTAGGATAACCCATATTGACTGTAACCAAGCTTGAATTTAGAAAAGGTATGGATTTTTGGGCAGAATGATGTAAGGACAAAAAAAAATTAGGGCCAAGTTCATAGGGTCTATCAAGAAAGTTCCACACACCATATGGCAAGCGAATGTAGTCTTTGTCAAGAAAGCTATTAGGGTTTGGAGAATGTGCATGGACTTTATGGATCTTAACAAAGCATGCCTCAAAGACCCATATCCACTCTTGAACATTGATTAACTAATGGATAGTGTTTTTGGATTTGAAATCCTAAGCTTTGGGACATGTTTACAAGGTACAATCAGCTTAGGATGCACCTGATGAGAATGATGAATAAGAGGCAACATGTCTGAGCATGACGAATAAGGTGTTCTCAGAACAGTTAGGCAAGAATATGGAAATTTATGTCAATGACTTGTTATTTAAGTCAAGAAGCTTAGAGTAACACTAGCTAGATCTAGAGGATACATTTAGAATTCTGAGAAAGTATGACATGAGGATGAACCCAAAGAAATATGCATTTAGGGTAAATGTAGGAAAATTCCTGGGGTTCATGCTAAGTGAGTAGGGCATAGAGGCAAACCTATCCAAATGTCAAGCTATCATTGACATGAAGATCCCATCAGCTATAAAGGAAGTACAGGAGCTCAATGGGAAGATTCCAACCCTCATGTGTTTTATGTCTAGGTCAACTGACAAATATGCTCTTTTTTTTTAAGTTACTTAAAAATGTTAAAACTTCCAAATGGACTAATGACAATGAAAAATCCTTTAAAGAGCTAAAAGAGCACTTAGTTGTGCCACTTATACTTTCTCAATCGGAGCCTAGTGAAACACTATATTTATACCTTGTGGTAGTTGTAAAAGGCAATAAGCCTGGTACTTATTCAAGAAGTCGAAAGAGAGCAAAAACTAGTCTACATTACAAATCACACATTGCATGGGGTCGAAATGGGATATTAGAATATTGAAAAATTAGCTTTTGATTTATTGATAACATTTAGGAAGTTGAAACATTACTTTCTGAGCCATTAGACTGTCATTCTAATGGACACTCCAATCTAGTAGGTACTGCATTATCCTAATCTCACCAGATGGTTAATGGCATGGGTGGTAGAGCTCTTTGAGTATGAGCTTAATTATGAAGCTAGAAAAGCAGTGAAGGCATAAGCGTTTACTAACTTTGTGGTCGAGACGACAAAGGTAGAAGAGGTCGAACTAAGGAGCCAAGAGTGGACATTATACGTTGATGGCTCATTAAATAGAAAAGGCAGTAAGGCAAGAGTAATCTTAGAGGGGATCACAGACTTGGTATTAGAGTATTCACTGAAGTTTGACCTCAAAGTGACAAACAATCAAGCAGAATATGAAACATTAAGAGCAGGGTTAAAGTTAGCAAGAGAGATAGAGGCTCGATTATTAAAAATTAGGAGTGACTCTCAATTAGTAATTGCCTAAATCAGATGAGATTATGAGATCAAAGAATGAACACTAGTGAGGTACACCAATAAAGCAAGTAGCTTGCTAAAAGAATTCAACTATGAGTTGACAAGATTCCCTAGGGAAGAAAACGATCAAGCAGATGCACTAGCCAAGTTAGCTAGTGCCAAAACAGTGGTGAATAGTCAAATCATAATACAAAAAATGTTGTAGTCACCTTGCATGGACAAAATAATATGCTTAGAGTAGGAAGAGTCCTAGCTAACATCCATGATGGCACTGCTGGAAGAAGGGCAACTACTAAAAAATAAGAAAAAGGCTAAGAAAGTTAAGCAAAAAGTAGCGCATTTTTTCTTGGAAGGGGGATAGTTGTATTAGAAAGGCTTTTTCTTTCCATCGTTAAGATTCCTATAACCAAGTGAAGCTAGTTATATCCTAAGAGACATGAATAGATTTGTGGAAGCCATATGGTAGGAACATCGATCGCTTTAAAGGCCATTTGGTTGGGTTATTTTTGGCCTAAGATGAAGAAGGAGGCAATCGAACTTGTGCAGAGATGTAAGAAGTGCCAAAAGTTCACCAGAGTTTAGAGACAACCAGAAACAAGCCAAATGCCTATTATTTCCCCTTGGCCATTTTACCAATGGAGGATTGACCTATTAGGACCATTCTAGGTGCTCCCAGTCAACTAAAGTATGTAACGGTGGCAGTCGATTACTTTATAAAATGGGTTGAGGTAGAACCCCTCACTGCTATAACTTCAAACAATGTGCAAAAATTTGTTTAGAAAAATATCATTTGTAGGTAAAGCATCCTAAAAACACCATTTCAACATAAGAAAATTGCTAATACCTTTTTGTAGGTACAGCCTTCTGGTAGCAATTATATGTGATAATGCAAAGCAATTTGCTAATGGTGACTTTCAAAGTTTTTGCTAAAAGTGTATTCACAATTACACGCTTATTACATAAGCACATGTCTTATCTGTTCTTAATTGAAGGTTGGGGATTAAGTAAAAGTTTGCATCCGTCAAACATCCTTAAATGAATGGGCAAACAAAGGTTACAAATGAAAGTGGGTTGAGGAACTGCTAAGTGTCTTGTGCTGCTACAGAACCATCGCTTATTTTGTCACCAAGGAGACCCCTTTCATGCTCGTATATGGAAGTAGGGCTATGCTTTTGATCAAATTGGGGCAATATTCTAACTAAAGGGAGCATTATAAGCAGAAATAGAAAGAAGAAAGAAGAAAGAAGAGCTAGATATGCTATTAGAAATAAGAGAGATGGCTCACCTTTGTAGCAAAAGATACAAAGTGAAATTATTTAAAATAGCTAATGGAAAAGTCAAAAATAAAGAATTTGCAGAAGGTGCACTAGTTTTCCAACGAGCATGTGGACTGCATAAGGTGCAGGCCAAAGGCAAGCTAGTAGCATCATGGAAAGGCCCATTCAAAGTACAAAAGAACTTGTTGAATGACCCTTACCACTTAAAGACCATCCAAGGGAGCCCCTCTAGCGAACATGGAATGCAACACACCTTAGGTTATACCATGTGCAAATATAAATTTCATAAGTGACAAGCCATGTAATCAGAACAAAGAGAAATGTAAAATGAAAAGCAAAATTGCCATCTTTTCGAATGATTGTTATACTATAAGATCAAGTAGTCCCTTCGGTACTATAAGATCTAGTAGTCCCCTCGATATCATAAGATCGAGTAGTCCCCTCAGCACTATAAATCGAGTAGTCCCCTTGACAATACAAGACCAAGCAATCCCCTTGGCACCACAAAATTGAAGCAATTTCCTCTGCATTGTACAAATGAATTGCCCGCATAGCACTATAGTTCCATAAAATATAAGAAAGAGATAAGCAAAAGGCAAAGCTCATAAAAGAACATATAAGCTAGAAAACAAGTAAACAAACCGTTAAAGGTCAAGATAGCATGAATAATGGTCGATTGGTTAGAAAGGAACTGTATAAAAATAAATAAGAAGATTTAAGCCCAAGTAATTTCCTCAGTGCTAGTAAACTTAAATGATCTCTTATAGAAAATCAGAAATCAAAGGGTGGATCACCAAAACTTAGTGCAAATATGTAGGGAAACTCCTGATCTGACAACCTATTGGAGGCTAGAAAGCAACATAAAATCCTTTCTCATCAAATGGTGATGAAGCATAAAAGGAAAAAGCATAATAAAAAGCCCGTTAAAAGCCAGAGTTAATAAGAAAAATGGAAAAAAGTACTTCATTACAACAATTGATCGGCCAAAAATAGGTCACACACACATATATGTATATAAGAAAAAGAAATAAGAATAGACAAAAAAATGTGATAGAATGAAAGAGACTAAGTTCACTTTAGGTTAGCTAGAAACTAGTCCAAAGTCCTTGTCTCTATCAAGCCTCGAAATATCAATGGATAGATCAGAGTTAAAATGCTTAATTGGATGAATGACCTTAACATATCTGCCCTAAAATGTAGGATAGCTAAACTCTTTAGCTTTTTTGATGTTAGTCGGAAGTTTCTTTTCCTTCTTATCAAAGGCTGTTTGATCTTGCTCTCACCCCTACCATTTGACTCCCAGCTCTTGAGCCTTTAGAAAAAGCTATCCTACTAGCTTTTCATTCTTTGTGGATAAAGAGCCTTATACATTCACCAGCTTGATAATACTATTGGTGAAGTCATGGATGCTTTTGTCATAATCAGCCAGTTTCCTAGCCTTGGCCTTAGCATCCTTTTTTAGGCCTTCCATGATGCTCGAATTATTCTCCAAAAACTCCCTATCTATCGAGCCAAGGCTAGGACGGTGGAAAGGATGGAAGTAGACGAGTGAACAATCTAAGCTACAAAAGATTTCAAGAGGTGAATGGGACTGTGATCTTTTATAAAGGCATTGTTTTGTTCCTAATCAATAAGAAGGAGCAACTAACTCTGTAGGAAAGTGCCATAGTCTGCATCCTTATACCATATACTATCTATTGTGTCAAAATTTAGTGCATCCTCATTAGAAGTGGCGATTAAGAGAAGCTCCAACCAGGCCCTTACTGGCGATCTTTATAGTAGTAGAAGCTGACACTTCTAAGGAGCTATTGCCTTTGCCTTTGGAAGATTCCTCAGAAGGGGTCTTGCACTTAGAAGGAGACAAGGCCTTCATACAACTAAATGAAAGCCTCAGATGATTTGTAGATGGGGGACTGCCTATGGTCTTAGTAGTCGGCTCGGGCTTTGATCTGTGCCATTAGGGGGACAATAGGCTTTTTCTTCACTAAAGCCTACCATCTTTGACTAGTGAATCTTGATGACCTCTTTATTTAATCAAGAGTCTGAAAGGAAATAGGAAAATGGTCAGCAAATAATACAAAGTATAAAGGGAACAAAAAAGGAAGAACTAAGTGCATATAAAGAACAAACTGGGTGTTGAAAAACCTTAATGCCAATAATTGAATGATGAGATCTTGCTCATCATTAGGAAAATCTTCAAGTAGGCGGCTTCATGTTTGCTTTGTGGGAACAAACCACTTCGTTGGGTAAAGCGACTCCCTATCTTAAAAAAAAGGGGGGGGGGGTGAAGCCTTTTGGCCACTCAAACTGTGAAAAAGGAATGCTTCCAAGAATGAACACTGGTAATCTTGTTTTTTATGAAGACCTAATCTAGACATTGAATGAAGTGGATCCAACCCTTAAGCTACTATTAAGAGTTTGTGAATAGAAAGAAGAAGGCTGCTAGGCTTGGGGCTTAACACAGTTGAATGCTCAACACCTCAAAACAGAGCAAGAAGACCTAGGTGTTCTAGGTTAGTTAGGTTAGGTAGATATTCAAGGCATAAATGACATTTGCTTGAAAATTAAAGAAAGGGGGAGAAACATACAAACAATCAACTATGTCATCGTAGAATATTACAAAGGATGAAGTATCTTAGTTGTATGCTCGTTTGTTTACTTCAGTGGCTTGGAAAGATATCCTTTCGATAGACACATCAATAATGTGAACTCTTTCTAGCTCATGAATAACCTCCGGATCTTGCCATTCATCCAAGGGTATGGTTATTTTCACGTTTAGGTGAATCCACTTCTAGTCATCCTTTGCTGTATCAGTCATGTGAGCTCACTCATTTCCATTCTAGTCCTAAGATTGATCGTCCATGAGCATACATGTCGGTCAAGTGAAATGGTAAACAATGTTTTCAAAAGAGTACTCCCAAAGGTCAAATGAAAACTCAAAGTCATATGATAAATCAATAGGATTGCCTGCCAGCCAGACATGTAAAGGATAGGCATAAATTGAAGACCGCCTTCAAAAAATAAGAAACACAATTAGAACGAGCAAGAAGATAGCAATGATGATTGAACAAAAACAAAGAGGATTAGGTAAAAAAGGAAGAAAGAAAGAATGAAGGTTTGAGTAGGCTAAGAGGCTAGCAAGGAACCAATTCCTTCAACGAGACTTGGTGGAAGACCAAAGGACTTAAGTGAGTTGTAGTGTCAAGGCAAAGAACCACCATAGTAAGTGTGATTTAAGGTATAGAAAAAAAAAAGAAAAAGCCAAAAAACCAAGAGACAGTAAAATAAAGAAGTTACTTATAGAGAAAGCCCAGAAAGATGGCTAGAAGCACAATGAAATTCCTGGAGAATTGAAAGAAGCAGCAACAACGGTTTGAAAATCAGAAATAAAAAACATAAAGTGTTACTCAAAAAGCTTAGTCCTGTATTTATAGGAGGAACAAGAAGATCCAATGACTTGTGAGGATGAAGATAAGTGACTTGGATGATGATCCTCATTATGATGTGACCCCAACAAATCTCAAGGCACCTTAGGAAGGTAACATAATTATGAATAACTGCAGAGGATAGAGGATAATTGGTTAGGAAGATAAAATGTCATTGAGACGATCATATGACATATTTACTAGAGAGGAGGGGCAAATGACATAGCCCAATGTAGCCTCCTACCATTGGACAGTCGATGCAAGATGAGCAACCCAAGTTAAGCAAGAAAGTAGTTGCTAAGCAAAGGCAAGAGTCTAGTCCTAAGTCAAATAGCCATTAGCACTAGGTCAATTGACTAGGGACATGGAATTGGCCACCAGGAAAACCTAAAACAAATCAAACCCTAGTCATCACACAATAATTGGTGTGACCTGAGGAATGCACAAACAATGTGATTGCATTAACTAGCAAGCAAGAATCTCACTCACACCAGTAGTACTCTAGAGACACGTGGTATTTCATCATTCATTCACAAGCACAACAATTGGCATACTCATCACGTATATAACCAACTAGGCATCTCCTCTTTAGATAATCTCTTTTACACTTATAAACGCTCTACTTAAGAACTGACTTGAGCTCTAGAATGTACTCAGTGGATTGCTTCTATTGTGTATGACTGACTTAGTTACATGTGCAAGTTGTTTCCTCCCCTTTATTTGCTTGATCAACTTTCTTAAAAGAAAAGTTTCATCTTCAAACTTTATAACATACCACAATGTCACAATTTAGAGAAATGGGTTGATTTGAGGGTAGCTAGCTTAGACTCAGATGATGATCTTGATGCCATGGAAGATGACATGTAAGATGTGTCCTTCAATAGATCTTGTTGGGTCCTTATTATTAGGCCAAATCCTACCCCTTCTAGAAGAAAATAGAAGGCTTTGGCATAAATGTTTGATTGGATACTTGGTAGACAAGTGCCAATACTCTGTAACAATTCTCAACCTCATCAAACACCTTGAAAAATCATCTAGTACAAGCTACATGCAACTAAAAGACTCTGGTTGAACAATTCAATTCTTAGGTTCTTTCCTTCCTAGTTAGGACTTTTTTTCTTTAATGTTGTTTAGTTATTTGCATTGAGACTTTGATTATTTATGCGCATAATGTTGATAACTAGAATTTTAACTATAACTAATGGGGATTTAAATCTTTCAGTGGCCATGGAAATAGAATCTTCTAGAAAAAGAAGATAAGAGAACTTTCTAATGCTAACCATAAAAAGAAAATTAATCATTACTGAAATTACAAGGGAAGAAGAATATAAGTCATTAGGACTAAGGGATGAAGTTATGTAGTTTCTTTCCTAAATGAACATAACACTAAGGAGCAAGAGATGTATACTGAGCTTGTAGAAGAAATTATATTGAATGTGGAAATTGATCTATTAGCTACATAGTTTGTCAAGATAACACTGGGGTTCTATAGGTTATCCCTTAAACCAAAAGATGTTTAGTTCACATGGAGGAACAATAGGAAAAATGCTGATCATGTATGGGAAAGTCTAGACTAGACCATACTCAAAACCTTTTCACTGATGCACAGGTTCAAAATCAAGCCCAGGACCAAAGAATACTAGTCCTGAATCTAGCTAACATTAATATCCCTTAGTTTAATAAGGATTAGCTCAGAGAATTGACAAAGCCTTTTGTTGGTGAAGTAATTCAATAAGCAGTCTTCCAATCATCCCCAGATAGCACTTTGGGTTCAGATAAATTTTCAACATTTTTGGAATATAACTGGCCAGGATATTAGCACTTTGATTCTTTCATTTTTGAATAGAGGCTCTTTACTTAAGACATTGAATGAAACCCTTATTGCATTAATACCAAAAGGTGAAATGTAAGAATCTTCTACTGATTTTAAACTGATAAGTCTTTGTAATTTCTTGTACAAGTTCATCACCAAGGTACTAGTTTTAAGACTATAACCATTTCTCGATTCTTTCATCATCCCATTTCAAAATGCTATCTTAAAAGGCAAAAACATTTTTGACAATATCATGCTTGCTTCTAAGCTAGTGAATAAAGGTGGATTTATCCAAGGCTTATGAATAATCTCTTTGTAATTTGTAGAAATGGTTTTTAGAAAGATGCAACTCCTAAACATGTGGATATAGGTTGTCATGTAATGTATCACTATTGTATCTTACAAAATCATCATTAATGGGGACACAACTCAAAGAATTATCCCTTAGCAAGGTCTCAGATAAGGGGATCCTTTATTCCTTTACATTTTTATCATTAGTGCTAATGTCATATCTTGCATGTTGATGACTGCTCAACAAGATGATAAAATTATAGGGATAGTAATATCAAGATATGCCCCAAGAATAAATCATCTTCTATATGCAAATGATTTAATTTTATTCTTTAAAGCAAATCCTAATAGTTACAAATAGGTTAAAAATACTTTACAAGCTTTTGGGTAGCTATCAAGTTTGCACATCAACCTTTATAAATTAGTGATGATATTTAGTCTTAACACTCTTAGAAGGTTTAGAAAAATTCTGGTTGTAAGTATAGGAGTAAGACTAGCATAGAAACTAGGTAGGTATCTTGGCACATATGTGGTTGATCCTAAAGACACTAGAAACATATGTCATGAAGTTATATTAAAGATGAACATAAAACTTCAAGGATGGAAAAGGGAACACTGAACACATATTGCACACTAGATCTCATCTTACACCTATATGGAAGATTGTTGTTGCCGCTCCACATATTATTACAAATAAGCTTCAATGGTAGGTGGGTAATGGAAATTGGGAAACTCATTCATTTAAATTCCCAATTCTGGCACCATTCCAGAGATCAATATCAACTAAAAAATAATAAAGTCTGTCATCTGATAATTGCTAACTCCAACAATTGGAATGTTCCTTTACTCAAGAAAATATACCCACCTAATATTATTTCCACAATTAAATCAACCTTGATCTCTTTTAAAGGGCCAATGATTGGTTAACTTGGACAGAGTCAACTTCAGGCTTTTACTTTGTCTATAAGGGTTGCCAATAACTCATCACACCACTTTAGCATAATCAGGAATTCCCATGGAAAGAGTTATGGAATCTAAAATTTCCATTCAGAGTGCTTACTTTTCTTTGGAAAATGTGCAATCAAATCATCCCCATAACAAAGGCATCACATCATAGGAACATTAGAGTCCTAAAGTTACCAAATGACAATAGAATCATTAACTCATGTTTTTTTTAGTACTCATTTGTTAAAGTCATTTGGTATGGATCTTAACTAACAATCAGACCTGATAATATTCAACCTCAGGATGTAGTTTACTAGATTAAAAGCTACTTAGTAGTAGGGAGATAGTCTACACAAGTTCATTTTCAACTCATTTACCTTGTAGCATTAACTTTTTATGTCATTTGCTATTTTAGGAATTTGAAAGTTTTTGAAGAGGAATAGGTTCATCTTTAATAGGTATTAGCTTTCATTTCCTACATGTTAAGCCATTACAAACAAAATATGTCTAACAAAACAATGAATCAGCATCAAGCCATACACCAGTCTCCATAAGCTCCATCGCAATATGGCTCCTGATATAAGACCATTTACATTAGGACAGAGACAAAGACAATTTCAGAAATAATAAATATAGAGTTTGCTAGTGCAAAATGCAAGAGATCAATGGCCAATTCAACTTGCGCCACTTTTGGCAACAAAGAATGACTACAAAAATCCATAACTTTTTAAAGACCTTTAGATCCCTCATGTTCTCTCCTCAACTTCACACAACAACCTTTCTATAGAGTTGTCAACAACTATTTCTCTTTTGGTTTCATTTTTTACATTAGAGACATAATTAATTGTGATCTCTTTATATCCATAAATTTTAGGTACTTGAACTTCTTTTAGAAGTTTGTTACTAATTATGTCTCAAATCTCTTCAGAATTATTTAACTCTTCAATAAGATCATTTTAGTCATTTGTTCATTCTTTTTTGAGGATTTTTTTTAAATTTGGAACCATTAGTTTTATATGCTTTCTACATGTCTTAAACTCATTTGTTATATAATAAACTAATTGTCCTACTACAACATCTATTCAGATTAGAGCATTTGCAGTTGGTATATAACATTTATTTTCTCTTTTAGTTAGTAATATAACTTGTAATTCATTTGCTGTTATTTGTAAATCAATCATCTTTTGAACTTCATATTGTGATTATATTATTTCCATAGTTGTATATTTTCTCTCCTTGATATTAGGAATATAAAATTTATACCAATACTTAATGAAAATTTGTTAACTTCATGCATACAAGTTCTGCAACATGTAAAGTTTACAAGTCCCTCAATATATAGAGAGCCTTGTTTTCTTAAATATTGATATAGCTAATAATTTGGAATATTGAAATAAATTATTTTAGTCAAATCTTTTTATGTATGAACATAATTTTTAAGATGTTTAACAATTATTTCAATTGTTATACAATAATTATTAAAGGTTTTTGATGTGATTTCACTAACATTATTAAAGCGTATTGTCTTAATTGTATAATCATAAAATTGTACTCGAAGTCAAATTATTTGAAAAAGCAGTCTCACAAATGTCAGGTTGTGGGTTGACAACAAACATATATGTGACCATCTTATTGGAGAATCAATTAAAATCATATATTTAAATGGTCCACATGGTGGATGAATATGTCTACATATGTCAAATTGTATTCATTCAAAAAATGCTAGAAATTCAATCCAACTTTAACTAGCAATAGCCATCTAATTAATTTAGCTTGAGAACAAGAAGTACATAAAAATTCATTAGTCTAAAGAATCTTCAGATTCTTTAATGGATGGCTATGTAAATTTTTAATGATTTTTCCCATCATTATGGATGGTTATGCCAAATAGTGAAGATATTTTTTATCAGTGAACTTCTGATTCATTATAATATGTATTTTGATTAGATTTATATATATTTGTACTATAGGTCAGAAGGAAAGGATGATAACTTTTCCCACATAAATTTCTTACCTGAGACAACAATTCTATTATAAAGATATTCAATATTTTTTTCATTTACTATCTTAATGTGGTATCCATTCCATTATATGTCTCTAAAACTTAATAAGTTTCTTTCAAATTTAGTTGCCAATAGAGCATCATTTAAAATTATTAGTGTTTCTCCTGATAATATTATATTAGCTCTTTTGGAGCCTTCAATCAATTTTGTGCTACTAGATATTGTATTCCATAGTTTTCACCAATAATTAATTGGAAAATTATTTTTTATTATTAATAATGGTGTGCATTGTTACACAAATCTTCAATATTGATTTTCTTTATCCAACTAAAGACTAGTTCATATTTTTAGAAAAACTAGAAATAATTTTTATTTTTGCACACTACCATTACAAATCAAATGATCAATTTTTCCGTTAGGGTGTTTAAAGAAATCTACCACATTTAAATGTGTTACATTATAAGGATCATGGTTGAAGGTATCATTCCCATAAACAAAATTTGCCTTAATATTTTTTTTGAGTGAGAAGTTATAAAGTTCCACAAGATGGTTGGATGTATGACACATATGTGATTAATGCTCGTTCATACCATATCAACGACATATATATATATTTTAATCTTTTAAGTTTTTATTATATTATCATTTCTTTTCATTATTACTCTACTTATGGTGGTGAGAAGTAATCTTGAAATTATTTATAATCACAAAAATTGCAATCATTAGTTTGGTTCCTTCTATGACCACGATTATAACAATGACTTTGTCCACATTAAAACCTTTTACCTATTATTGCATTCACTTCAAAGAATGGAATAAAACTAATTAGGTAGGCTTTGTGTTTTTTTTTTTCAGCAGGAGCTTGTCATTTTGTTTAGGTACAAGAAAACATGAAATCAATTTAGAATATATATATATATATAAAGTTTATTTTTCTTTATATTGCTACTTCAAGAGCGCATTTGATCCATGAATAATGGATAATATATTCTTTGTCATAAAGAAGGACAAAATAGAGTATAAAAGCAATAAAATTAAATAATATCAAAAGTAAAAAAATTCAATATTAACAAAAAACAAGAGATAGAATAACTCAACTCAAATTTTCTCCTTTTCATTTCATGCACATTTTATGGCTAGATCTTTCAAGAGTCCATGAGTTAGGAAACTTGTATATCCTCAATCTCATGATGAATTGTCATTGAAAATATGAAGTAAATTAATTAAACTGTTATAAATTAAAGAATCTTCATAAAACTCAATATAGACCATGAAAAACTAGAGATTTTGAAAAGATGAATACTCACCTTTTCTTTTTTGATGCACCAGAGTGTGTGTATGTGCACGTGCATGTATATATATATATATATATTCAAATCTTAAGTAGCATTATAAATAAAGAATATTATAATTCTTAACTATTCAATGGAATATTGTAAAATAATTTTAGTTAAGGTTTATGGCATGAAAAGTAACTTGATTAAAGTTAAATAATAAAAGCAAGAAATCCAGTACATTAAAGCCATCGACATCTAAAAGCCGAAACCACTTGAACTTGAAAAATCTCACTTTTGACTACTTTGCTAAAAACTTTAGATCATAAATTGAATAATAAATAAATAAATAAAACTTTTATCAATGATATTCAATCGCACTTTTAGAACTTTAAAATTCTTAAAAAAAATGAGAATGAGTTGAAAGTAAGCAATACATAAATTCATAAAACAAAAAAAAAAGGAATCTTTTTGTAACTCAAACTATAAATTGAACGATGATCAGAATTAAAGATGAAGATGAATTCATGTATTAAAATAAGAAAAATAATATTGAATATTATTTTATAAAATAATATCCTTCATCTCCCATCATATTCACTTTAGGAAATAGAATATAAAAATACTTTAAATGCTTCGTATTGACATTTTACAATGAAATATCAAAATCTTTATAAATTATCACATTAACTTCAGGTTATGTAATATCAAAATTTTTTACAAATAAGACATTCCGTTTAGAAAATTAAGTATCGAAATTCTTTGGATGATATCGTAATCACTTTGGGGAATGGATTATAAGTTTTTAGGAACATCTTATTTTGTATGGAGCCACAAATGCAAAATAATAGAATATTTTAGCCCTTTTCTTATTGGTGCTTCGGGACTAATTAGACATAAAAGTAATTTAGAATATTTTGATTAGATGATGATGATGATATAGTAACAAAAATATAAAGGAAATAATTTCTAAATAACTTGAGGTGGTTACTATAATATAATTCTATTTTCTAAATAACCCAAGGAAGTTATTGTAATATAATTCTAATATTCAATACTAAATTATAATTAGACAATAGAAAAAAAAATTCAAGAAAAGGGTATTGATCATTTATATTAATCATGTTTAAAGAGTTAATTTCAAGTTACAGAATTATTAGTTGTGTTCAATGGATTGATTCTTATTTGATCTAAATCCATTGAGGTGAAACCCAAACCATATAAAAGGTTTGAGTCGTGTTAAAAATGTCCATCCATATTTAGTATTGGTAAATATTAGAAACATTTCCTTTGGATTAATCTTAATTCAGATTCAAAAATAGATGTAAAAATATCATATCCTCTAATAAGAGATATGATATCCACAAAAGTTTAGTGTGACAAACAATATGAAGTTGTGTGTCCGTATTATAACAGGAATGGCAAACAACTTAACATATGCATGCAATGTCCTAACACTACTAAAAAACAAAGTAAATAATGATGGTTTTGATCGCTGCCTTTGTATTTACTAGTGATTTTTCCAAGCATTGCATAATCAAGGGTCAGGATTGAAGAAGAAGATGATATGGTAACAAAATTATAAAGGAAATAATATCTAAATAATTGAAGGAGGTTACTATAATATAATTCTAATATTCAATACTACATTATAATTAGACAATAGAAAAAAAATTCAAGAAAAGGGTATTGATCACTTATATGAATCATGTTTAAAGGGTTAATTTCAAGTTATAGAATCAAATCTAATTTTACACTTTTATTAGTTGTGTTTAATGGATTGACCCTTATTTGATCTAAATTCATTTAAGTTAAACCCAAACCATATAAAAGATTTGAGCCGTGTTGAAAATGTCCATCCCTGTTTAGTATTAGTAAATATTAGAAACATTTTTTTTGGATTAATCTTAATCCAGATTAAAAAATAGATGCAAAAATACCATATCCTCTAATAAAGGATATGATATCCAATAAGTTTAATGTGACAAACAACATCAAGTTGTGTCCGGATTATAACCGGAGTGGCAAGCAACTTAACATATGCATACAACGTCCTAACACTACTTAAAAACATGGTAAATAGCGGTGATTTTATAAGTTTTTAGCGGCGATTTTGGCTTTCACCTTTACATTTACTGGCAGTTTTTCCAAACGTAGCATAATCAAGGGTCGATCACTTATATTAATCATGTTTAAAGGGTTAATTTCAACTTATAGAATCTACTCTAATTTTACACTTTTATTAGTTGTGTTTAATGGATCAAACCTTATTTGGTCTAAATCCATCTAGGTTAAACCCAAACCTTGCAAAAGGTTTGAGTCATGTTGGAAATGTCCATCCCTATTTAGTATTAGTAAATATTAGAACCATTTTCTTTAGATTAATCTTAATTTAGGTTAAAAACTAGATATAAAAATACCATATCCTCTAATAAGGGATATGATATCCATAATAAGTTTAGTGTGAAAAACAACATCAAGTTGTGCCTGTATTATAACCAGAGTGGCAAATAACTTAACATATACTTGCAACTTGCTGACACTACTAAAAAACATGGTAAATAATGATAGTTTTGACACTACCTTCGCATTTATTGGTGGTTTTTCTAAGCATCGCATAATCAAGGGTAGAAGATGACATAGTAACAAAATTATAATGGAAATAATTTCTAAATAACTTAAGGAGGTTACTATAATACATTATAATTAGACAACAGAAAAAAAATCAAGAAAAGGGTATTTTGATCACTTATATTAGTCACGTTTAAAAGGTTAATTTCAAGTTATAGAATTAACTCTAATTTTACACTTTCATTAGTTGTGTTCAATGGATCAACCCTTATTTGATCTAAATTCATTTAGGTTAAACCCAAACCTTACAAAAGGTTTGAGTCATGTTGAAAATGTCAAGAAGAAGCGGAAGAAGAAGAAGAAGGAGAAGTAATAAAATTATAAAGGAAATAATTTCTAAATAACTTAAGGAGGTTACGATAATATAATTCTAATATCCAATACTACATTATAATTAGACAATAGAAAAACAAATTCAAGAAATCGGTATTGATCACTTATATTAATCATGTTTAAAGAGTTAATTTCAAGTTACAGAATCTTTAAAGAGTTAATTTCAAGTTACAGAATCTACTCTAATTTTACACTTCTATGAGTTGTGGTCAATGGATCGACCCTTATTTGATCTAAATCCATTTAGGTTAAACCTAAACCTTATAAACGGTTTTAGTTATGTTGAAAATGTCCATCCCTGTTTAGTATTAGTAAATATTAGAAACATTTTCATTGGATTAATCTTAATTCTGATTCAAAAGTATATGTAAAAATACCATACAATAAGTTTAGTGTGACAAACAACATGAAGTTGCATGTTTGTATTATAACTAGAGTGGAAAACAACTTAACATATGCATGCAATGTCTTGACATTACTAAAAGACATGATAAATAGCGGTGGTTTTATGAGTTTTTAGTAGCGATTTTGATTGTCGCCTTTATATTTACTAGTAGTTTCTCCAAGCATTGCATAATTTATAATCCTAGTTTAAATGTCATTATTTGAACTATCACAATGTTGAGAGGGATTATAACTGGCAAAAGAAGAGGGTCTTGCTTCTAATAGTGGGGATTCACGAATACTTCCTTCACTTGCTACCTACATAAAAGAAATATTTATACTTCAATTATAATGCCAAAGTGCAAGATTCTGTGTAATTATAATGAATGAATGTAATTTCTGCATATCTAGAAAATTTCCATGTTCTAGAAAATTTCAATATTGATGCATCAGATCACAAATTATTATAGAATAACAACAACTACAGCTACCTATACAACCAATTGTCATGTGCTTGATTGTTGGGTTGCGACCAATGAATGCATGTTGCATCATTTCATATACATTCATCCTCTGATGGCAGCTACACAAAGTTTTATTTTTTCCTATTTATGGTACTATCCTTTCCTATCTTCTTCTTCTTTTCCTTCTCCCTAAACAATATACATCATTTGTCTCCTTTTACCATCTATTCTTGTACATTAGCTTAGTGATTGCAGTAATTCTTATTAGCAGGACACTTATACCAATATGGTTAACAAAAATAAAGCATCAACTATCCCCCAACAAGATAAGATAGTTTGTAAGGAAGGAATGGAGGAATGGCACATGCCCTACTTTTTTTTTCCAGTCAAAGCCACTCATAACATAGCTTCAATATTGAAGAATTCTAATTGCCAAAGCCATTAATATAGATCATGTACATTTTTAGAAGACTTGGCTTGATATTATTAAATTACTATCCAAAACTTAATATTATAACAAACTATGTATGTACATTTTTTCTTATAAGGAGAATTTAAAGCATCTTATACACATTTTTTTTCTTTTCCCAATGCAAGAAGGAATGGAGCTATGGTGGTCTTGGTTCTGGTTATGATGGTAGAAGAGCAGTAGGTGATAGGATTGTGACCCAAGAATTGGGTCTGGATCAGAGCATGACTCAAGAATTAGGTCTGGATCAGGGGATAAGCAAGCCCAAAATAGTCCAAGTTTATTCTAGAAGGCCTAGAATTAATAAAATAGAAAGCATGTGCTCAGATGAAGGGGAGAAGGTTAACTAAATACATACTTTCTGGTGAGGTAAGGGTGAGGTGGAAAGGATAACAAAATGCATGCTCTCTAGTGAGATAAGGATGAGCTAGCATGACCAACTACATACCAGAATGCATGCATTGATCTGATAGTAGTTAGTGGGAAACTTTATAAATAGAACGGGGAAGAGAAGGGCCGATTTTTCTTAGTCTGGATTTTTGTATTTGGCTTGTGCCAAGGGAACCCTTTGGGGTTGGGGAGAGCTGAGCTTCTTGTAATTTTCTTCTTCTATTCTTCTTCTTCTAATCCTAATCAGAATTCTATAACATTTCTCTGTTCTTCTTCTTCTAATCTACTTCTGCATCTACTGTTTTATTTTTCTGCTCTACTGATAATTAAATTAAAGAGTTCCTGGGTTCCTAACAATTGGTGCTTTCATTGAGAGAAGAGTCCTAAAAACTGCATGCACACCAGAATGTCAACAAGGATGGAGGCCATAGAAAATTGGGTAGCAACATTGGAAAACACTCTTAAGGATCATGATTCAATTATAAAGGAGCATTCTACAATTCTTCATGAAATTACAAAGACACTAGCACAAATGCAAACTGAGATGACGAAAGGATTTTAGGGACAACATGGCAAGGGAAAAGAGGAGCAGAGTCTAGGAACCTCCTTTGTCCTATCTAGAGGTAGAGATGGGCAGCACCAACAAGAAGAAGTCAAATCGACTAAAAAATTGGAGCCTCATCTAGAGGATTTGTGGTTGACAGCAAAGAAGATTGAAATGCCTATTTTCAGAGGGGAGGATCCTTTGAGTTGGATCTCTAAAGCTAAGGCATACTTTGCTATTCAGAGAACCCCTCCAGAGTTATAGATCCAAATGGCCCAAGTTTATATGGAGGGGAAGCCATGGCACTGGTTTAAGATGTTGAAGGAGGAGGATCCCAAGCTCAACTGGGAGGGGTTTAAACATGCTTTCTTTAACCGGTATGGCTCTCATCAGTGTGAGAATATTTTTTCCCAGCTTAAGATGCTAAAATAGGAGGGTTTTGTGGATGAGTTTGTAGAGGAGTTTGAGATACTGGCCTCTCAAGTACCTTTGATGATTGGGGACCAATACATGGGGCTATTTATGGGGGGTCTGAAGGAAGAAATAAGGCTAGAGGTCTAGATACTAGAACCATCCACCCATTATAAGGCTGTTTCAATGACCAGAAAAGTGGAAAGGAAGCTGGTGCATGCTGGAGTTCTCAAGGCTCCATTGAGTGGGAAGAGGCAGAGTAATTACCAGATAGGATTCACTCAAGGGGGTCTGGTGTATAATGGTGGGAGAGGAGTAGGGCTTCAATCAGCAAAATCTACACAATCCTCTACATAACCCTCAGATTCACAGGGAAGGACTAAGAGAAGATTTGGGGAGAGGCAGAATAAGGGGACCTGTAATGTATCCTATCAGGAGTTAATGGATAGGAGAGCTAAGGGGTTGTGCTTTAAGTGCGGAAAACACTACAGTCCACTGCATAAGTGCCCAGACAAGGAGTTGAAGTTGTTAGTATGGGAAGATGAGGAGGAGTTATCAATTCCCACACAACCAATTAAAGAAAATAAGGAGGAAATGATGTGCCATGCAGTAAAGATGAAGCAACTTAGGCCATAGGCTATGAATGGATCAAAGATAATGAAGGTAAAAAGGATTCTGGAAGGACTGCTGATTCTTCTACTTATTGACAATGGAGCAAGCCACAATTATATTACTAGAGAATTAGTTTCCACACTAAGCTTGCCGGTTAAAGGAATTGAAAAATTCATTATCACCTTAGGAGATGGAAGTAGCATATCTTCTTAAAGAAAATGTGAGGGATTGATGATTGCAATAGGGAAGAAGAACCTTTGAGTGGATGCTTACATTATGGATTTAGGAGGAATTGATATGATTTTGGGGGTTAATTGGTTAGAAACTCCGGGGGAAGTAAGGGCAGACTGGAGAAAGAAGACAATGAGTTTTGAGGAAGGGGGCATACAATGACTCTTAAGGGCTATCAAATTAGTGATGTTGCATAGGCAACAGCCTTGTAGGAATTGTTGCAAGATGATGAAGCAGATCAGGAAGACTATTTAGTGAGGAGGATGGAGTTCGAATAGAGTTAGAGAGATGAGTTAGAGTCTCTGTTGCAGTCCTATGAGGATGTCTTCCAAGAGCTACAAGGGCTTCCTCCCAAAAGAATGAAAGACCATGCTATTGTGCTAAAATAGGGGGTTGGACCAGTGAGTGTTCAACCTTACAAATATGCTTATCACTAAAAGGATGAGATAGAAAAACAAGTTAAGGAGATGTTACAAGCTGGAATAATTCAGCACAACACTAGTCCTTTTTCCAACCCAATTATCTTAGTCAAAAAGGAGGATGAAACATAGCGAATGTGTGTAGATTGCAGAGCCCTAAATAAGGTGACAATACTTGATAAATTCCCAATTCCTACTATTAATGAGTTATTGAATGAATTGCATGGAGACAAATATTTTTCTAAGATTGATCTCAAGTTTGGGTTCCACTAAATATGAGTTCGGGAGGAAAATGTTTATAAGACTGCTTTTAGAACCCAAGAAGGGCATTATCAGTACTTGATAATGCCATTTGGGCTCATGAATGCCCCATCAACCTTCCAAGCTACCATGAATTCAATGTTTCGGCCTTTACTAAGGAAATTTATGTTAGTTTTCTTTGATGATATACTGGTTTATAGCCTTAGCTGGTCATAACATTTAGAATACTTGAAAGAGGTGCTGCAGCTTTTGAGTTAGAACAACCTATTTGCAATAAAAAGAAATGCCTATTTAGCCAACTTTTTGTGGAATATTTAGGCCATATCATTTTGAGAGAGGGGGTGTCAATAGACCCTTCAAAAATTGATTGCATTGTGGAATGGCCAGTCCCTAAAAGTGTTAAAGGAGTTAGGGGATTTTTGGGGCTGACAGGATATAAAGATTATGGGCAGATAGCTAAACCTTTCACTGAGTTAACCAAGAAAGGGGAGTTTAAGTGGATAGTGGAAGCTCAAGAGGCTTTTGAAAAACTTAAACAGAAGATGACTACCTTCCCAGTTTTGGCCCTCCTAGATTTTTCAAAAGAATTCATCATAGAATGTGATGCTTCAGGAAGGGGAGTGGGAGTTGTATTGATGCAGGACAAAAAAGCCCTAGCTTGTTTTAGTAAAGCTCTAGCAACCAGAACCCTTTCCAAATCAGTATATGAAAAAGAGATCATGGCTCTAGTTTTGGCTGTTCAACATTGGAGGCACTACCTTATGGGGAGACCATTCAAGGTATACTCTAACCATCAGAGTCTTAAACATATATTGCAGCAGAGGATGCCCACCTCTGATCACCATTGTTGGCTATCCAAATTAATGGGCTACCAATTTGAAGTGATTTATAAGCCAGGGCCAGAAAACAAAGTTGCTGATGCCTTGTCCAGAAAGCAGGAGTACAAGGAGTTATGTTCAATGATATTTGAACCATGTTGACTGAACTTATTGAAGGTGAAAGAAGAACTTGTGGCTGACATAGAACTTAATCAATTAGTAGAAAGTATTAAAGAAAATCTAGCTTCCAAACCTAATTTTGCATGGAATAGAGGTCTGTTATTTTACAAGGGGAGACTGGTGTTATTTAGAAATTCTTCACTTATTCCTGCAATTTTGCAGGAGTATCACTCTTCTCCTATTGGGGGACACTCTAGCTTTACTAGAACTTACAAGAGAATCACTGGCAACTTATTTTGGCCTAGGATGAGGCAAAGAATTCTACAATTTGTAAGAGAATGTGATGTCTGCCAAAGACACAAATATCAAGCCATGGCCTCTGGTAGGAAGTCTCAATGGACTTCATTGTTGGTTTGCCTAAGTCCTAAGGGTATGAAGTCATTATGATAGTAGTTGACCACCTATCCAAATATGTTCACTTTGTTTTGCTTAAGCATCCATTCACTGCCAAAATAGTGACAGATTCTTTCATTAAGAATGTGGTTCGGTTACATGGTTTTCCAAGGGCTATTATCAGTGACCGGGATCCTATCTTCCTAAGCAATTTCTGGAAAGAAATGTTCAAGCTATAGGGGACTAAGCCAAAAATGAGTACCTCTTATCACCCTCAAACTGATGGTCAAACAGAGGTGGTTAATTGTTGTTTGGAGACTTAGCTTAGATGCTTTGCTTTTGAGTAGCCCAAAAATTGGTCAGATTGGGTTCCATGGGCAGAATTTTGGTATAACACTTCCTATCATTCATCTATTGGGACAACCCCATTTGAGAGAGTGTACGGGCATTCTCCACCAACAATTGTCCACTATTTGGAGGGTGAAACTCAGGTGGAGTCTGTGCCTAGAGCCTTGGTGGACAGAGATGAGACTCTTAGGCAGTTGAAACATAACCTCCTAAGGGCTTAAAATATTATGAAATAGAACTGTGATGCATATAGAAGGGATGTGAAGCTATTAGTTAGAGACTGGGTCTATGTTAAGTGAAGGCCCAATAGATAGCAGACTGTGGCAAGAAGAATTTATCCCAAGTTGGTTGCCAGATACCATGGCCCTTTCCAAATATTAGCCAAAGTGGGAACAGTAGCCTATAAACTACAACTGCTTGAATCTGCTAAAATTCACCTAGTTTTTCATATGTCCCAACTAAAGAAAACAACTGACAGCCTACCAGTGGAAGCAGAGTTACCCCTAGAACTAGAAAATGAAACATCTAATCTTATGGAACCAGAAGCCATTCTATCCACTAGAAAAGTGAAGAGATAGGGAGTAAAGCATGCAGAATGGCTTATCCACTGGAAGAGCTAGCCAATAGAAGAAGCAACTTGAGAAAATGCTACAACAATTCAAACTCAGTTTTCTACATTCTACCTTGAGGACAAGGCAAACCTTACAAGGGGTTGTATTGATAGGGTTATGAACCAAGAATTGGGTTTGGATCAGAGCATGACCCAATAATTGGGTCTGGATTAGGGCATAAGCAAGCCCAAAATAGTCCATGTTTATTCTAGAAGGCCTAGAATTAATAAAATAGAAAGCATGTGCTCGGGTGAGGGGGAAAAGATTAACTAAATACATGCTTTCTGTTGAGGTAAGGGTGAGGTGACAAGGATAACAGAATGCATTCTCTCTGGTGAGATAAGGATGAGCTGGCATAACCAATTACATGCCAGAATGCATGCATTGATCTGATAGCAGTTAGTGGGAAACTCTATAAATAGAAAGGGGAAGAGAAAGGACGATTTTTCTTAGTCTGCATTTTTGTATTTGGCTTGTGCCAAGGGAACCCTTTGGGGATGGGGAAAGCTGAGGCTCTTGTAATTTTCTTCTTCTATTCTTCTTCTTCTAATCCTAATCAGAAATCTATAGCATTTCCCTGTTTTTCTTCTTCTAATCTACTCCTACATCTACTATTTTAATTTTCTATTCTACTGAGAATTAAATCAAAGAGTTCCTGGGTTCCTAATAGTAGGAAATAGGAGGGAGGGTCGAAGTCAAACATAAATTGGTCTTTGGAGAATTAAATGAGAGACGAATGGTACATGACTGGGCCTAACTGTCACTTTAGCATAATAACAATGCAGTAGTTGCACTATAGCTACCCCATGTTATAAGGGCAAGAAAAATGAGATATTAATTCTCAATTTATTTTCATAGATGATTATATCTTGTTGTTTAGTTTTCTGTCATACATAAGAATCTTATAAATGTTAATAAATTAATTAGCAGATATTTAAGTTGCATTTGTATCTGAAAGCAGAGCCTAAAGTTGGTGCTTAGTTAGCTAGAATTATTAGAGAGAGATGATGTGCATAAGGTAAGAGAGATTTATGTTTCTTTTTAGTTAAGTTTGAAATCATATATAAATGATTTAGAATTCTACATATGCGTTTTGGTTTTGTACATTTTCTTTTACTTCGCATGTTATAAGAGCTTTTTGATATGATCCCAATCATTTGTCTTTTTCTTATGTAGCTGATTACTCAACATGATATGATATACTAAGATTCTCATCCTGGTGGCTAAGTAAAGCCGAGCAGTTTCAGACATAGAAAATCTATACCATTTATTATGTGAGGCTAGAAGCAATGGAAAAAAGTATTTACAATTTTATGATTTTTTGTTTTATACTTGATTTTCGTTTCCCTAAAAGCACTCGATTTCCTGTGACCTCATGATTTAAACAAACATCTATATCCCTAAGATTAATTTCTAATACTCCCTAAATAAGACTAAATCTACATCTTGATCTAGCAGAGGTTTCCATAAAATAACATATGTTGCAAAGATTAAAACTACATATTAGATTTTAATATAATCAAATACATAACCCAAGATCATTATTCATACATGGTTTTACTAAACTAGCACTAGTACAAAGTTGGAATATTGGATAAAACATAGCATCTTTTGTAATTCTTATTTTTTTCCTTCCTAATACAAAACCTTTTAACTGATAACTACACTTGCTGAATATTTACATATATTTCTTCTTTAATTTGTTTCTATGTTCATTTTCCTAGGAATTAGAGGCAAATCAACCTCGTCATACCACTCAATATACCTAGTCTCAAAAAATGAAGTATTAGGCTCATTAGGCCAATAACTCACCTAGAATTCTGCCACTTATCCTCCACTTCAACACACTCCCTTTCATCTCTTTACTCAATTAATTACAAATTCAAAGACAATATTAGTCAAGATATATAAACTTTCTATCCCATTTGTGTAGACTTGTTTGTACAATAGGTTAAAGTTAAAACACCTCAATTTGCTCTTAAAGAAAGGCATACATGTTAGGAATATCAAGAATGCAAAGGAGCCAACTATAATGAAACATCTAGTCATGTGTTGCTTTGTATTGCTAGAGTTCTACTAATATAGATTTATAATTAAATGCACACTTAATAATGCTTCCACCATAATATGATAACACAAGCAACAGACTGGCAAACTACAAACTTGACAACTACACCCTCCAATTTTCATATATGATGGAAATGCCAAAGAGATCTATGATTGGTACAGCTTGAACTTTCAACTTCGGCTTAATCAACTGAAAATATGTTTAAAAAGATATTAACTAGTATAGAAAAAAGAGTTTTTTCACTCACTTCCTGCATAAAAAACTCTATGCAATTAATGAAAACTCATGTATAAGGATGCAAATTACAAGTCCGTGCTTTATCTACATATTCACATGAAACTCAAGTAGTACATATGCTTTGCAACCTCACCCTCATAGTTTTGTTAAAACAGATGTCAAATAAAACCAAAAAACACAAAATCGAGAATAATCTTTCCAGAAGCAGAGGACAAAATGGCATTGCTTGTAATATTTCGCTAGTGAGGTGTGCCTTTATGTAGTTTTCAACCTTGTGAATTCTTTCCTCAATGGGCTATATTAAAATAGATGTCAAATAAAACTAGAAAACACATAATCGAGAATAACCTTTCCAGAAGCCGAGGACAAAAATGGCACTGCCTGTAATATGTAGCTAGTGAGGTATACCTTTATGTAGTTTTTCAACATTGTGAATTCTTTCCTCAATGGGCAATATTAATTCAGCATACTACAAGAGTAAAGCAAAAATCATATAAAGATTTACCTCATTTAGCCTTTAAATGAATCCTTTATGCAACAAAATCTAAATAGCATATAATGGTCATCATAGATTATTTATGTTGCCTTCAAAAAAATAGTGATCCTTGTAAGGAAGGATATAGTCATGACAGTTAATGATGATGACAACGTATTCAAAGCCAGTCATCAATGTCCACACATGTGGAGGTGAAGGCTATATTAGAATTAGTGCCTTTGGTAATAGAGAAAGTATATTGGAAGCTTCACGGAGGCTGAAAAATTTTCTGTGAATAATTTAGTACTTTTACTCTGCCCAATTTCAGCTAAACTTGCATGGTAAAATAAAGAGTTACATAGGCTATATGCATCTTATCCTCACACTTATGGACTTTTCGTTCACTTGTGGCAGAGAGCTTGAGAACAGGGCATGTGCAATAAGGTTTTTTCATAGAATAATGGTACTAAGTGATTGAATGTTGGATAATCCATCCAAATCCTAGATTCAAATTTCACTGAGTGCATATATGAGAAGCGCATAAACTACCTGTTAGGAATAATAATTATACAATTTACGTATCAAGTTGATGGATTTTCTAGGTTTACTTGTTGAGTATATGATACACCCTTAGCCCAAGTGTACAAGAGAAGGAAGCATAAGTTGGGTTCTCATGGGCCTAAGAATAGGGCTGATTTTATTGGA
>JANHAO010001182.1:0-36721 GCA_026873985.1 Saraca asoca
TATTATTATTATTATTATTATTATTATTATTATTATTATTATTATTATTATTATTATTATTATTATTATTATTATTATTATTCAGTGCATGTATATAAGTTGTCTTTGCAACACAGGAGAGCTCTCCATTTTTTGTTTTTTCACGAATGTTTCTTTAAACTTAAATGTGAACAAATGACATGAGGAATATTATTAAAAGAATTTAAACCTAGTATCTTTTGGTGTTATTAAATCAATCTTAAATAATTAATTATTAATTAAATGAAAATTTAAATGTAACTGTTACATGTAAATTAAGAATTAATCTACTTTTGTGTTTGAAATGGATGTGAGATTAACAGTCAAATTTAATTTTTTATAGAAGATGATATGAAAAATAAAACATCAAGATAACAATATTGACACACTAATTAGCAATTTTGAAGAAATTAAAATTACTGGAGGGAAAAAAAAAAACACACTACCGTTAGGGCTACTGGCGAGGGACAGAAAGCTACAGGTTCAACAATTATTGGGCAGCGGAACAGAAAAAAGGTGAGGGACTTGTTTTAGAATTTCTATGCATTCTATGGATTGATTTGGCTGCATGCCCTAACCTAACAACAGTGTCTCTTTTCTTTCTTTCTTTCTTGGGTCTCAGTGCTAACTCAGTTGTCAATTCATGTTCCGGGTGACTTCAATTCCCAGCCACCGAGAAAGAGTTAACCATCACATACGCTTTTCCTTTTCTACAATTCCTATGTCCAGTTTTCATTTTAATGCACTTGTTTCTCATTGATAAGTTTCTTCTGCTGAATATTAACGAGAGGTTTCGTTTCATGTCTTATGATTTATGGTAACAATAAATCTCCACTGACCATTTTGCATGCGTTGTAAAGTTCATGAATTTGTGACAGCTAATTTCTGGGGACTCTGATTCATGCCCCTGGTATAGGCCCATAGGCCTGTAAGATATGGACAAAGACAATCCAATTGATTATCCAGTTGCCTGGGTTGGAGATCCCAATTTATTTTAATGGGAATTTCTCTACTACTCCCATCCCAGTACAGAGCTTCAGACCAGCTTTATAGCCATCTTCCAAGCAACAAAGCAGACAATTTAGAGCAGAAAATAACTCAGAATCATATAGTATGCATCGGACTTAGACTGAGCTTCAACTATACTTATAATATGCCTTCATGTTTGGTAGAACTTGAAGTAAGCTCAAACCAAAAGATAAAACCCTCTTCTTGAAAAGAAAAAGAATTTAGGGCCACTTGGATAGTGTTTGTGTTGTGGCACATGTAACATATTTTACAAATGAAAACAAGTTGCATTTATATTTTTATATCAAATTATTGGTGCAAAGGTGAGGTGGGGGGCAAGTTTTTACTTTAACATATTCATGGAAAACGTTTGAAAGAAAAATACATGATATGCAAGAAGGAAATTTGACCTAAAGAAATACCATCGAAGTTCCAAATACTCACATCTCTGGACGTCTCTCTTCACCCCTAGTTGTAAAATAGACTGCCTACTACTTTTGAAAGCCCGATTCTTATCTCAACAGCTCAGTTAGCCATTGTCCAGCAAGCCTGAAACTCGGCAGAAGGATTAACTACATTTCATGTTTATCTTTAGCCATTTCAGACTGTAAACTATAACCCTTAATTTGAATTTAAATATCCTTCATGTAATCAATGAAGGATGAGAGTAAGGAAAAGTCCAACAATGAGTTACTAACTATTCCCAATTTCTGTGCCAATTCTCAAATCTATTGGTTTATTCGTCACAAAGGGACTTCACATAATTGAAGAGTGGTGTTGATGATGGCCAGCATTAGGGGTGAACCAGAGAAGCTTGTGATACATTAATATATTTTCATATTTTCACTCACCAAAAATCTCCACATGAGCAGACCCCATTTTCAAAATGATGGAACCTGCTGGCATCCCTCACAATAAGAGTTCTTTGAGAGACTTCAGACACTAGCTTAAAGAAAGTATGACAATCATCACATATTCGCAGATTCTTTGCGATTCGAATAGCCATACCCTCTGGGGCAACAAGTAGCCCATAACCAAGTGCCAACCTCTCACTATGTCCGTATAGCATCTGAATTTTCTGTTCCTCCCCAACATTGTGCAAAACAAACTTAGTTTGAGCTTTGTATCCTACTTTATTCTCCAAAATTTTTGTCACTTGGGCTAATTTCAAATATATATCATCAGACTGTGGATGGGACCTATCCCTTGCCATGAAAGTGTGAATTTTATTACCGACCTCAATCCAACTGCATCCAGGTTTCTTTTTCAATCTATTTCCCTTCATTCTCGTCCTCACTTCTTCAACATCGTTCCACCGACCATCTGCTGCAAATATATTTGATATCAATACATAATTTCCTGAGTTCTCTGTGTCCATTTGCAAGAGGTTCTTTGCTGCAATCTCTCCTAATTCTTTATTAGAGTGAATCCGGCAAGCCCCAAGAAGAGCACACCAGACTTCAGCAGTAGGTTCAATTGGCATGCTCCTTATCAAATTGTATGCCTCTTCCAAGCAACTGGAACGGCCAAGGAGATCAACCACACAGGCGTAATGCTCTGGCCAGGGATCCAGTTGATATTCATATTTCATAGTTTCAAAAAACTTCTTTCCGTCAGCTGTCAGCCCAGAATGGCTACATGCATATAATAAAGCCAAAAAGGTTATCTGATCAGGAACAACATTTTCATCACTCATTTTCCTGAATAAATCAATAGCCACCTTTCCACGACCATGCAATCCGTTTGCATTAATCATAGAAGTCCACAAAATTAGATCTCTCCTTTTGATACAATTAAATATCTTATGTGAGTACCCCAGAGTTCCACAGCGTGCATACATGTCTACCAGAGAGCTAGCAATGGGTCCTTCCGTGATGAAACCCTTCCTTATTAGAAATCCATGAATCTCTTTTCCTTTCTTCAAAGCAGATAAAGTAGCAACAGCAGAGAGTGTGCTGACCAGGGCTATAGAATCGGGTTGAATATTAGTTTCTTTCAGCGAGTAGAAAAGTTCAAGAGCCTCAGTTGCAAGTCCATTATGAACATAACAAGATATCATACTTGTCCATGAAACTATGTCTTTGAGTTCAATTGATTCAAACATGCGTCTTGCATATTCAATATGTCCAATCTCTCCATATACACTGACAACAGCATTTTGTAGCAAAACATCAGCTACATCTCTTTTGATAATGTAACCATGAATCTCTTTGATGAAGGTTTTGGATTTCAACGCACTACAAGATAGCAGGATGCTTCCAATCATTATCGGATCAACGTTCATCCCTCCTAGTTGAACCCTCCGGAATAGATTTAAAGCTTCAAGATGATATTCATTCTGCGCATAGCCAGCAATAATCGTTGTCCAAGAAATTAAGTCCCTTTCGGGCATATCTTCAAAAGCACGAGCCATATATTTCACATTACAACACTTGGCATACATGTCTATCAGTGTGTTCCCAGTCTGCATATCAGAATCTATTCCATTTTTTATTGCATAGGCATGAGCTTCCATGCCATTAAACATATTTCCTGATCGACCTGATGCCGCAATAATATTTAGCACTGACACCTGGTCAGGTTTTTTACCACAATTCCTCATAGCCCGGAAGTATCTCAGAGCGTCACTATATAGTTCATTTTGAACAAAACCGGAGAGTAATGTATTCCATGAAATATGATCCTTATAATCCATATTTTTAAAAATCCTTTCAGCTTCTTCCATTTTACCACATTTTGCATACATGGCAATCAGAGCATTGGCAACATAGACATCAAAATGATGATTGGATTTCAAAATAACTGTGTGAATCTCCATACCCACTTTTGCAAAGAATGGATTCTCACAGGCTTGAAGAGCAGCAACGAATGTGTATGTATTACTGGCAAGACCAACCTCCTGCATTCTTCTGAACAATGACAATGCATCTGAGGACTGACCTTCTGCAGCATGAGCTGAAATAATAGAATTCCATGAAACAATGTCCTCTTTCTCATTCATGCTGTCAAACAACAACCTTGCGCCATCAAAATCATCGCATTTTGCGTACATAGCAATGAGTGCATTAGACACAAACACAATGGCATCATATCCACATTTGACAGCCATTCCATGGATTTCAGACCCCAAACGGTGCTCATTAAGTGCACCACAGGCCTTAAGCACACAAGGAAAGGTAAAAGCATCTAATGCCACTCCCAGAACTCGCATTTCTTTATATAATTGGAGCGCTCCCATATGTTCCCCATTTGAAACATAAGCACCTATCATAGCATTCCAGGTAAAAATCGTTCTTTCACACATTAAATCAAACACCTTCTCCGCACTAAGAACTGAGCCACACTTCCCATACAAATGCACAAGCTTAGTACTCAAAAAAACCGAATCACACACTCCATAAGATTTAACCATGTGGGCATGTATCTGTTTCCCTTGTGACAGAGCTTTCTTACTGGCACAGAGCTCAAGAACTAGAGAATATGCCTCTTCCGGAGAATATTGAATTGAAGTTTTGTCGGTGAATAAGCTAAATGATTGAAAAGCATCTTTCAAATTTCCTTGCTTGCAAATTTGTCTGAGCGAATTGGTCTTGACGGGTTTGTGAGAGAAGCTGGGGACTAGGACAAGCGGGCCTAAGTGAAGTTTTTCCAACATGTGATGATTGTGTACGGTACATGCGATGTTGAGGTGAGAGTATGGAATTGAAGTGAGCATTGTAGAGCGCGTGCATGGGAGGAGAAGTAATGCGCTGCACCTGAACAAAGAATTCATGCACTTTTTAGTTTTTAAAACGTAACATGGCTTCTATACCATCATCATCCTCCCTGGAAAGACCACTGAAGTAGCACGTTCTGTCTCACAATTATCTAAGTTGTTTCTGGATTGTGGATACACACCAAGAGTTTTATAAGAAAAAAACTAATTTATACAAAAAAAAAAAGCAAGAAAGAAATTAAATATATGTTCAATTTTTAAAATATGAACACTATGTATGCTAGAATGCAGAGAAATAAACTATTCTTGTTCATGTAGGCAAAGAAGTATGTATAAAAATAGTGTGCTGTTAAAAAAAAATTAATTCATTTTGAGAATAATCCACTGCTCTTCATATCATTTCCCAAAAAGTAAATGTGACTTTTAGAATTACCTATTACAAAATTACAACTAAAACAAAACTAGGGAATTCCCACGGGAGGAAGTAAAGCTAAATGTCACAACTGAACATATTAAAAAAAAAAATTTTTTTGATAGAAGGATTAAATTGAAAATTCAGCATGGACTAAATTAAAAAAAATCTTTAAAAATGAGTCTTAGTGAAAAAAATAAAAAATTTGAGACTAAATTATAAATTTTCTTATTTTGAATTTGGTCCTGACTCAAATTCCGCCCCTGCATTTGTACATGTAAGAGAAAGAGGATAGAAGATAGTAAAGTAACATTACTTTTTGTCGTTAAGTTATATAATATACTTATCCTTTTTTAAATCTTTGCATGAAAGTTACAGGTGTCTGAAGTAAACAATTTGAATTAGAAAAATGTTTATATTTCTTGTTTTTTCGTCTTGTTAGACATGTGAGGAAATTATGTGCTATGTGCAAGAAATATATCTTTGTTATGGGCGGGGAGCACTAAAACACTGCCCAGTACTTCAAATAATGGGCATAGCTTATGAGCTTAAATGCAAAATATACATGTAGAGAGTGTTAGGCATCTTATTTTTTTCCTTGTTAATAATACATGTTTGGGCACACACAAAGGGAGGCCGGGTCAGACATGTGTACCATCCACAAGAAATGGCCTTTTTCCTTCTTTTTTTTTTTTTTGATGGGCACAAGAAACGGCCCAATTTCACTATGCAAAAGGAATTTCCAAGTAAGGATTACAATCGTCTCCCGCAGCCAAACCTGAGACACAAACCTTACAAATCACATGCTCAATTGCATGAGATGACTTTTGCTATACAACTTAATTATACACTATTAGCTTCTTCATATATTTACATCAAAGAAATACCGGTGGACTTCTCCACCCTTAACCCAAAATACAACACAACTTTAGGCAATATTTGCTGTCACCATTTTCCTCCTAGCTTCCTGCCATTTTTATCTGATACTTTCACCTGCTAAATGAACAGGGCACTCCTCTTCCGTGTGGTTCTCATGCGTTTATGTCCGGTTATGTCTCATCATCTCCTATTTAACCTTGTTTGTCCCATTTCAATCCGAGGCCATCTCTGGTTTTACAAGCTTCATGAATCATGAACATGAATCCATCTTTTAACAATGGAATTGTACTCAGAACCCAAGATTAGGATTCAAGAATTGAAGAGTGGCCAAAAGCTGAAGTAATCACAACTGACCGTCATCTATGATTTTCACCCCCGTTTCAGTGAAGCTCGCAGACTCTCATCTGGTAGTGTCCAGGAGAGCAAATGCCCGCCCGAATCCCCACTCAATAACTGCTTCAAGTCACTTGTGGGGTGAAGGGCAGTAACTGGATGCTTATGATGTTTCAGTACTTTGTGTAGGACTAGTCTGTATTCTGGTTCTTTTCCACCAAGATTTAAAGCTCCCATCCCGCTGGAATGTGATTTGCTTTGCGATATATCTAGATCAGAGCAGTGAATCATTTGCCACACCTTGACAGCCCCACTCTGATGGCCTGTCACATACCATTTTGTGTCTAGCCAATCAGAAAATGTACTACTTGTCACAGAGAGAATGGAATCAGAAGGCAGCTGCGATGTCTTGATCACAGCCAGGCAATCCCCATTGATGCTCCAAACTGCCAGAAGAATGCCAGCAGCAGTAAGAATCTCCCCTGTCAAGTCATTGACAAAAACTGCTGAAACAGGTGCTGGGAATTCTGGGAGCTGCCTAATAAATTCCATGGAGCTGAGATCCCATATAATAACAGTGCAATCATCTGAACCACTCACAATAAGCATGTATGGCTGGCTAACTTGAAGGCATGTAATTTTGGCTGCGTGTGCACAAAGTGCTTTCTCCAACTGCAAGCGCTGTAAGGCACGTGGCCCAAACTTACTTACTCTCCAAACATTAACTAACCCATCATCAGCCCCTGTGACCAGAATATGACCATCATGGCTAACACCAGCACATTGAATCTGGTTACCCCCATGTAAAATTTCATGTGTTGAAAGTAGTCTGTCTTGATCATAGCTCATAAATCTCAAGCTACGATCAGGGAAACCCCAAGAAACATATTTAGTATATGTTCTAGGTTTGAGCAAATTGTTTGTTCCTGCTACAAGAATTTTATCATTAAAAGCAACAATTTGAATGATAGGGGAAGAAATTTTGCGTATCTCATGTGGAACAAGATGAGTGGAATGCTTAAGTGGATGAGGAGGAAGTTTTCTGTCAGTTCGCCTTTTCACGTGCGGTTTGAGGAATAGTTGTTTAGGTGTCTGCCCAAAATGATTAATTTGTGCTAAAATGGAGGCTTTCATTGCAGGATCTGTAACCGAGTCTATGTCCACACTCCCCTCATATGTATAATGATAAAACACATTGACAGATTCCTCAGCAGCCTGTGAGTTGTAGAGCGAAAAAATAGATATTAGCAAGTGAACAAAAGAAACTAGAAAAAGAATTATTCATGGAATAGAAAATGGAGTTGGAATCAAACATCAGGCTGAGAACACACTTCCAATCACTTTCACATAACCTTGAAAAATCCAAAAGGTACTAAACAGTTTCACTTCAGTCAATATATTCAGATGCTAATAATGGAGGGAAAAAGTATTATTTAAATAACAATATAGCAAGACACTCACCTTCCCTCTCTGCTTATATCCAAAAATGAGATCTATCCAGTGATGCAAATTTTCTGAGACGTAATCACATTCAAGAGCTTCCCTATGCTTCCTGATGAACTCTCTAGCACTACCTTTTGCCCATGGAGGTAAGATGACATCCCCAACCTGGAAAAAACCATATTCATTAAATTCAATGTTCATTCCAAGTTCCAACTGCTATTGGCTCTTATAAGTTAATGAATATCAAGTAAAAGAATGGCACTAGATTTACCTTCTCCCCAGACTGTTTCTCTCCCAAGTCAAGATTGAACTGATTTTCCAAGAATTCAGGGATGTAGAAAAATTCTGGAATCAGTTCCTTCACATCAGATGTATTTCCCTTCCCAGCCGCACTTAGCCAAGTATCCCTTACACTATTGAAAAGACGGTCAGCATGGTCAAACTGGCCACCCTGAAGCTTTTGATTCTCTGCACTGAATGGGGGCAGACGGAGGAGATAGAACAGGACTATTCCAGCACTAGAATAATGAGATCCATAATGAAACTTTGGAACCTCTGGATCATCCCAACTCTCGTATCTAAAAAAGAAAGAGTTGATATGATGATACAGGAGGAGGAGAAAATACCATGCAAAATCAGTTTTCATTGACACATGCTTTTTTCTCATATGATAACCACAAGTTAGATATTACGTTTATGCCTAAAGTTTATTTTATTACAAATGGACTGACAATTTTTGCTATCATCTCCCCCTTGTTTCATGTTTTAATTTAGGATGAACCCCACATGCTTAGGAAATCTCAGCAGAACAATTATCAAATTATCTAAATATAAAAGTTGCAAGCAAGATCAAATACGATTAAAAAAGAACTGCAACATTCAAGAGAAACAATCATTTTGCAAGTGCATTCATAGAGAACCAACCTTTTCCGAAATTCATCTTCCCCTTCAGGTGTCTGGCAGCCCATTGGTTTATCAAGCATACGAAATGTTTTTGGATTGGACAAGTCCAAATTTTCACTCTCATAATCTGCTAGGACCCATGGAAAGACAGGATATTGGGTGAGATCACTATATCCACGACCTGCCAAAGTGTTGAGATGCATAAGGTACTGGAAATTGCTTATTTCTCCATTTTGCCACCTCTTCGAGAAGGATTTGGCCATTATTTTGAAAAGACGGCTTCCCTCATTGCTTTCTTGTTTTGATGATCCTGATATAGTGGTGTCCAGCCTGATGCAATGCAGACAAATAATGGTTCAGAAATAAAAAGGATAAGAAAACTGTACAAATGTTAGACTAGGGGAAAAAAAAAAAAAAGGAGCTTAAATCCAAATCTATTACATAACA
Source organism: Saraca asoca (assembly GCA_026873985.1). Lineage (NCBI taxonomy): Eukaryota > Viridiplantae > Streptophyta > Magnoliopsida > Fabales > Fabaceae > Saraca > Saraca asoca. Next base: position 9,159 of record JANHAO010001182.1, read on the forward strand.
CTACAACATCTATAGAGGTCCAGCACTCAAATGATTGTATCTATGCCTCAAGTTCTTGAGATTTTGTGCTGTCTTGCCAACAATATCAAGGAGCTTAATCATCCCTTTCTAGCAAAGGTGCACATATTCATATTTACATATATATAAATGTTAAGTTCATAAACATCCAACAACGTCAACAGTGTCACAAACTTAGCTACTGCTGGATGGATAAAAAAATATGAAAAAATACAGAGCAAATCAAAAGCAAAATCTAAAAGCATAAAACAAAATATTAACACCAATGAAGTTCTCCCCCAACACCTTGTACTCTCCCTATTCCATCAATGAAATTCTTTAATAAAAAAATATCTATTAAAACTGATGGAGGCAGAAATTCTTACAAGCTATTTCGTGGAAGATTCATGGCAACCAGGTTTTTAAAAACTTCTTCTCTCTCCCTTTTGTGGAAAACCAGGAGATCATTGCATCCATCCATGCTGAATATTTCAACGGCCACAGGACGGAGCTGGTAATCACGCTTCAATATCTCATGAACACTATCAAGCTTCCACATGCGCCAAGGATGAGGTAAATTTCCACTGCTAAGCGGTTTCTCTTTTCCCCACGAACCACCACTGTAGGCCCATGCCCTTCCCCCTGCACATGATTTGACAGTTGTGCACCATGATGAAGTTGATTTAGATTGAAAATCCACACTTCCAGTAACATCTTTCTTTACTCCTAAAGCCTGATCAATAACTGAGAGTTCATCTTCACATTCCTTCTCACAGAAGCACCCAGAGTCATCAATATAGAAATTCTCAATTACATACAAACAGAATTCACCTATCAGGAATATACCATCATGCTTGTCAAGACCTATAACCCGTTCACAGTTGTATTTAAATCGTATTTTCTCAAATGGTTCCAGGAAAGGCCTGATCAAGTATTCACCATTATCATGAACTGATTTATCATCTGCAATCTTAGCATCATCAACTTTTATAGAAGAAGATTCCCTAGGGGATTCAAGGTCAGACCTTTCTTGTGTACTCTCTGCTATTGGGACTGAAATTGTGCTAGACTTGGCACCAATCTCGAGTGCAGAATGGAGACTTGCATCATATGTACTACTAGCTTTGTCATCATTCCAGTCATTCTTAACAGAAACTACATCATTGGCATTGTTGAACTTATTAAAGAAGGGTGTATCATACAGCTCACCGTCAGACACATTCTGTTTATCACTATCAGTCAAAGGCTGAAAATAATGTTCTGAATCTGAATAAGATGCATCAGGACCACCTTCATTTTTCCCTTTAGACAACTCTGCTTCATCTAATTCAAGCTGCCCATCAAAAATATTTTGTACTGTATCAATTTTCAATTTGCAGCGCTCAAGTTTTTTGCGCATTCGGTATGGACCTTCAATGGGACAAAGTTGCCATTCAGGTTCTTCTGTCACGGGGGATTTACAGAGTGGGAATATCCCTCGTTCATGCACAAGTTGCTGGAGATGGCTTTGCCACTCACTCTCAGCATGTAGAACCCAACCATATTTATCTTGCCTAACCACTCTCAACTCAGTAGCCATTGCATCACGAACTAATTCCAATGCATATCTTCGCTCATTCAACTGTTCTGAATGTCTTAGATCCAGTTTTGCAGCTTCTCGAGATTTCCGTCCCATTTCCTTCTTACGACGACCTTCCAAGCCTTTGATTCTTACTCCTGGAAATTTAGCTGACCCAGCAATATACTGAACCCACATAATGCCAGCGCACTGCTCCAATACTTTATTTACACTCTGTTCAGCATTTTGATACCAGTCAAAAAACTCTGATAAACTTCTAGTCAATAATTTATCAAAACCACCATGAAGTACATCAAGCTGTTGCCCTTGGTTAGGTTTAGAAACAAGCAAGTCCTCCAGTGCAGCCCTCCTGTACACCAGAAGATTCTTGACCAAATCGATTGCCATATTCTGTACACTCTGCCTTTGATCACATAGAAGCGATACAAGATTCACACAAAGGCAGCAATTAATATCGGTATCAGTATTGCTGGGACAGAATATAATTCTAGTATGAGCATCCAATAGTTGCAAGAGTGTGCTGATGTCAGTTCCTGACTCATCTTGAGGAGTATTTGAGGACAGTCTCTTTTTAGGTTCAGTGAGCAAACCCAAACGTGAAAGGAGATCATCTTCACCTATACTGATTAAAAATGATGGGAGAAAGCAATATAATATCATTCGATTTGTGTTTTTAAGGATTGAATGTATATAAGCTTCAAGTTGCCTATTCCCTCTCGCAATTGATAAGAGCCCTTTTCCACCAGGAGATGCTTCTTCAATTCGACCATCTTTGTTTGCCAATTGCAACATTGATAACAAAAACTCCAGGGTTTTCAGTACCCCTGAAGGTTGAGGAAAAGCACCCATATACACACGATCAACTATCATCCAACAAAAAGCATCCAAGTTTGTACACCAGCGACTCTTGTCCAATTTTTTTTCTTCTTCTTCATCATCACGCAATAGCCGCCTTTCAAGGAAGTTCATTAATCTACTAAGGCACAGGCCCTGGAAAACTAACACAGGCTCAGTATCAACATATAAAGGAACACTTTCCAAAATATTCTCTATAACTTGTGATGCTTTCAGCTGATCTGTCACAAATTCAGAAAGAACTTCTGCAATAAGATCTAAAACAGCAGCTGCTCCTGCAGAGCAAGGACCTCCACCATATCCAGCATCGTTTATATCCAGAAGCAGCTTTGAAGTAACAGCAAAGTAAGCATTTGTTGCAGTTGGACCTTGAGAACCAGATTTCAGGTCTGAAGATAGATTAGGGTCCCCCATAGACATGGAAGAATCAAAAGATGGAATGGCTGCTAAGGGAGATTTTGCTTCATTATGGCTTGCACTTCCAAGCCCAGCTGCCAATGCAAGAGCTGGTGACGGTGTAAGGGGAATTTTAGAACTGGACTTTTCTGATAAAATGGGAGAATCAGGTACTGTAAAAGATGCAGAACTCCGCGTATCAGTTGACTGGAAAGCATCCAGAGTGCCTTCAAGACTGCGAAAGCTGAACTCATTTATACTGGAGGTGGCAGACACCTGATCAACATTATCACCATCCAACCTCTGAACAGCTTGTACTTCTTCACGAACAGATTTGTTTGCCTCCTGGCAGGATGTAGCAACATTATTCTCTGATCTATCACCAGCCAAAAAGTTCACAGGTGCAGCCATATCTTCAGAACTGGTACTTACCTGCCCATGAGGAAAGCTTCCGACACTAATGGAGGTTTCAACAGAATGATCATGCTCATGAGGCAAGCTAGAGAATGCATTCTGCAAACTGCAAGAATCATCACAATTGTTCAAGGTTTTCTCTTCTGTCTTGGCAGAGAGTTCTTTTGCCATGTTAACAGCATGTGCAGCCCTGTAAGACACAAAACATATAGTTCAACAAAAGAGGATATAATACAGTTGGATAGAGATCAAATGTAACTGAAACATAATATAGGTAGTCAACTAATGATTAGAGGAAGGATATCAAACAGAATTGAAGCAAGAAAAATATAAAGAAAGCATCTGGAAACAAACCTCACACCAGAAAAATATAGGTCAATGCAGCTTTCGAGAAATTCTGCACGTCTACAAACAGCAGTAAAAGGTGGGCACATCTTTGCCAGATCAACCATAAACCTCAGAACTGAAGTGGCAGCAGCAGGTGCAGACGCCTCTCCACCCATTAAGCGAGCAGCATATGTCTTATGCATCAGAGCTTCTCCCTGAAGCTCACCAGCCATATCCGAATTTCCCTCCACAAGCTCTGCCACGAGGCTTGCACCAACCTGGGAAAGATTACCAGTTTGGTGGGCGAGCATCGATTGCATGCTTAGTCTATCAAAAGTAGATTTTGCCATAGCAACCACAGCGTCCAACAGTTCTACAAACTTCAATTCTCCAATACTTCCATCAGTTGGCATAAGGGCATGAAAGTCCAGCATGCGGACCTCAGGTACCCGAGGATAAACTGGCTTGCCAAATATCAAACAGAACAAGATATAATAAATGTCGGGTGAATCATAGAAACTTGGGAGCACCAGAATCAAGCCTTGATAACCTCCACTTGTGCGAAATTTAAGTGCAAATGTAGGAGAATAAGTAAGACACACACCAAGCAGCGTCATGACCCATCTCATGCTTGTGGGATGAACTGCTTCATCAAGAAAATATGTAATTAATTTGGAAGAAACAACTTTATGCCACTGCTCAAGCAACTCTTCCGATTTTATAGTCACTTGTAGATCAATAAGCATCTCGAGTAACATATTTCTGACAATCACATGCTTTCCCATTGGTTCTCTCATAATCTGACGTTGTGGAGCCAGCCTAGGTGGATCAAATGTCATAATCACAAATCTTACAACATTTTCAAGCTCACAAGATAAAAAGCCATCTTCCAAAATGACCCCAAGCAATACAACCAGTTTTTCAAGGACAGGAACTTCAACATCACCCCTTCGCAAAGTCACTAGTAAATGTTGGACAAGGTTAATTCGTCGCAAAACAGTAAGATTGTGATTTCGATACCAGTGCATGGACACTAAATGTTCAAGAAAACTGAGTAAAGCAATTTGAATTGATACTGGAGCAGTTACCCACAATGTCCAATCCAACAATACATGTTCAACCATGTCTGAATTTGACAAGACAATGCAATTTGAAGTTTCAGCAGCAATATCAGCATTTTCCAGCTCTGAAATGTGACTAAATGAATCTTTTTGTACAGAGAAGTCGTCCAAATCTCCATGAGATCCAACTGAAGAACTCTCATCACGAAACTTCATCAAATAATGATCTTCAAGACTGGTTTCCTGCATAGATCCAACAGGAGACAAAGTGGTTTGAGTGATTTCCAACTTTTTTGGCTCAGAAAATGAAGCTTCAGTAGCAGCAATCTGGAAGAAGATCTCAAGAGATTGCATGTCAAATAACGCCATTCTACGACGCAGAAAAAGAGCAAGCAAATGGTAGCCCCTGCATGTTTGCATGTCCTTGGCATTTTGAGGATTTTGATGAATTGCACAGGCAAGCAGTGTAAGGGCCATATGGAGCATATCCCTAGTTTCCGCAGCTTCAACTAGGGCCAGGACAACTGCCACCCCACCAATAGGACGGATAGTCTCTCCTATCACACATTGCTTGCAGACATATATATCTCCATAGAGACGTCCAAAACGTGGAATACCTGCAATGTCCAGAACAAAAGTAAAACTGACCATAGCAAAAGAAAAAAAAATATGGCTTCCTTTTGATTTATTGTAGATTTATATTTACACACCTCCAATTGGAGAAGCAGCTGCTGACATAGGATCAACCAAATTAAGCATGGAAAAAGTCCCTGATGATCGAATGAATTCTGTAACAGTTCCATCAAATGCAAATATAAGTTTCTTTCCGGAAAGCTGCAAAGAGAGGTTTCCTAGTCTCTCCAAATCCCACACTATCCCACTCCCATCGGCCTTCAGATCTCCTTGCTTCCCGTTAGCATCAAGCCTCTGACCATTAGCAGCCAAAGTTGAATCAGCATCTAAGGAATCTAAGATGGCCATACTGCCGCCACCACAGGCCTGGTTAGGCACAAATTGCAGTAGATCTGTGTCTTGGAAAAGTCCCCTATACCCTCTACCAAGTATATACATAAAACAAATACAACTAGGGGTAAGTACTTCTTCAAAAAGATAGCAGGAGCGTAGTTTCCACATCAAGTCACTAACTCTGGCCTCGGCAACTGAAGTCCCGATTGTGACCTGCAATGGTTTTCCAGGTGGGGAAAGTGAATATCCTAATTTCCCAGTGTGCCTTAACTTTCCATTAAGATACACATAGGCAACACTAGCTTGGAACAGCCCAGCAAGAGCATTTGGTTTGCTGTGCACAACTGCTAAGTGATGCCACCTTCCTTCTTCAAGTTCTAACCCAGAAAATGATAAGAAGCAAGAGTTGCTGGTTGCAAGGGTTAGGACACCATCATCCTGGAGATAAAGTTCAACATAGACCATGTTATCGTCATTAGTTGCACCAACAGAAAAAATTCTCAAAATATGCTGCTCGTTCTGTTGTCCATTCCAGCCAGATCGCTTCTTAGGAAGGAAGGCTTTGGAAGGGTCTGTCTCTTTTGGCAGTGATTTTAGGAAATTCTGAAATTGGAACCAACAAACAAATGAATACCCAGCAGCTGGAGGCCATGATCTTTCACCCAGGGAAACCTGAATGGCAGCGTGCCCCTTCTTGCTCATGTCCATCTCCACAAAAGGTGCAAGAGAGATGTTTTCTGCACCCATTTCTTCCATGAGAACTAATCTCTCCATCATTTCAACGATTATATGACATGAATTTTTCTGCCTCATTTGCAGAATGTATCTCATGAGCAGTCGAAGTTCAGGTGCAGACAACCTAATCAACAGAAATGCATTGTTATTAAAATATAACTAAATAAACATGTCTAACTGCATAATGAAAATTTGACTACAGTATGATCTCTACCTGTAGGCACCAAGAACCTCTACAACCTTCAGTGCATAAGAAAGCAATGGAGATGAACCCAGAAGAAATGGGTGGATTGTCTCCAGCAAAAGTTCCACACAACCTATAGATAACAGAAGATATGAATAGTTAAACCACCACTGGGCATTCCAGGGGAATTGCATAAAAGCAGATACTGCAATACATACCTAGAGAGGTGAGGTTTTCCTGATTAAAGGGGCCAGCACGAGCGAGCTTTTCAATTAAGTTTAACAGTTCCAACTGCACCTTGGGAGTAAAAAACAATAGTGAACGGATAAGAACTTTAACAGCGCCAGCATTGTAAACTCTCTCTTTATCAGGATTAATTGGACCTGATGGAGTCAACAAAAGATTTTGTGATGACTCATTCTCAATTGCATTTGATGATGACAAACCCTCTGATGTTAAGAAAGGCGGAATAACAATTTCAAGGGCAAGTTCCAGCATCAACTGAATGACATGCTTTTCATGCTCCACAGAAAGTAAGCCAGACTCAGATAGAAGATCAAAGAATGTTTGCGAAGATATGATTGTGTGCAACTTCATCCTATTCACAGTGTTATCACATACTCCAGCAGTTACAACACGCAGCAAATATGTAAGCACCTTAACGTAAGCAGTCAATGAAGATTGGTCAAAGTCCCCATCATCACTTTGGAAACTATGAAGTGTGGTAAGCAAAAGAGAAAAACCGGTGGCATCACCAAAAACCTTCTGAGCAGAGTGATTAACTCCCAGAATACGCCACAGAGCTCCCATAGTGTCACATTTTGCGTCAACGGGAAGCTGGTATTGAGACCCAGAAGCACTGGTTACCATTCCACTTTTCAGAATTTCAATCAACACACCTAATTCTTCAGGATGAGCCTGGTCAAAGTAATAATCATATAATCTTCGAAATGATTCCAATATATATATAGCACATAACAGCATTAGTATACTAATACATTTCCTCATGTGATTGACACCTAAAGATTAAAGAGTATCTTTTCATGATTGATCACAGACTTCATTACAAGCCACCAAGGGAGACCCAACCCATTTAGAAAAAATTTCTTGACAAATGATGGGTGTCTATTACATGAATTATTAACTGAGATTGAAATAAAGCAACGAAAGTGCCAACAAACCTGTGAAACATCTTCAATTATCAGACATGACAATATCCTGAGAACCCCTGGACGATGTACATCAGAGACCAGAAAAGGTAGTACAGCAGTAACACCATTAGCTGAGCGGAATGAAGCTTGACTTGCCTCAGCTTTCTTCAATAAAGAGACCATGCAATCCCATGCAACAGCAATTGTAGCTTCTACTTCAAAAATGGGATACTTCCCAGAACCAATTTCCATAAGTTTGGGTGAAGTGATAATGACATCCTTATTATCCAGATGTTTATGAAAACTGCTTGAGCTTGGGCTTGATTTCCTTTCCAACTGATTGGAATTGGCATTCTGTTGATTTGAACCCAAAATAATCTTGTGTTGCCTCAGATCATCTAATAAAACTTCCAATACACCAACTTCACGTAGAACTTTCTTGTACTGATGATCAAATGACAAGAGTTTTACAAAAAAGGAAAGTATTGTCTGCTTTAATTCTGATGTTATTGGCTGCTGTAATAAGCAGCAAAGCGAAAGTAACTCTTGCTCGGGAACACAATTTACAACAGTAACAGCATACTCAAGAATTTTCAAGATTATCTCTTGCAAAGATGGAGGAAAACCAGCCATGTTTAAAATGAAAAGTGGAACAGTGCGTAATTGCTGGCACAACTTATAGTTATCTAGGTGACTTGAAAAAATTTTAAACATCCTATTTAATACTTCAGCCTGCAATTCCTGGCAGTTAGCTTTGAGAAAAATATCTTGTAACATCTGGACTGCTTCAAGGTCCTTAATTTTATCATTGTCCTTCTCCCATGATTCATCACCAAGTCGATCGGAAGATAATGTACGACTTCTGTTATGCACACCAGCCTTGGTGTGTGAAGATTTAGAACCCTTGCCACCATAAGACCTTGGAGATTCATTAGGCCCCGTTTGAGCTAAACTAACAAGAACATCAAGCAACCGAGATAACATGGGTGAAAGAGATTGATGCGAGGAATTCTCCTGTCCAGTTTCATTCAATAAATGGGACCCATCGGAAGTATAATCTTGGTCAACAAATGACTTGGAATGAATAGATTGAAATCCCTGACTTTTTGTCATGTTGGATAGAGTAAGTGCAAATTGAACAAGGAAATGATGTCCATGGGCATTGTGTATATCCTCCCTCAGCCTGACACCACCAGCTTCTACAAAACAAAATTGTAAGATACAGAACTTATTAGAAAGTATTTAAAAGTTTCACTAAATAATACTCATGGTAAAGAGAAATTTATTCAACCAGCTTATAGACCGTGTTAATTCTTACACTATGGAAAACTTATTCATTGCTCCTCTAGAATTTTTACTGAAGAATCTTATGCATTACTCATTTAGTAGCTACATAATAAAAAGGGAAAAAAAACCAATGAGGAAATTACCAGGTCTATACGACAATTCCACACATTCAAGTAACAAGTCAACAATGCCCATGGTGTAGGCTGAATCACCACAATTGGGATCAAAATCTTTCACAGCCAATAAAAGAACTTTGATCTGCATGTAGGAGACACATCACAAGAAGAGATTAATTTCAATAGATACAATGTACACTAAGAAGTAAGGACAATGTGAATCATTACCATTACTTAACCAATATGCCACAACAATGGTACTGGTCAAAAGGTACATATACTATTGTAAAGGAAGACATAGCATCATTTGAAATGGCTAGTAGACAAGGAAAATTTTCAAACAACGAGACATGATTGCCTGATACAGTTAACTCATTAAGATAGGCTGTGTTTTCAGCAGAGGAAGAATTGTAGACTTGTTTACTGCAGTTTCTCAAACTAAACTACCTTCTGACAGTTCAAACTTAAGCAGAAGAAAACTTTAGCACTAATGTCTTTTCTTTGGACTATGATAAGAATGATATTGAAATGATTATTTTTGGTTGCTCAAAGATGTTTGTATAAGTTCTCAACGGCTCGTATTGCATGCATGATATAGAATTAGTTCTATAGTGGAGATGACAGCAGGAGACAGCCTCATGTTTGCATTGAAGAATGTCCAAACTAATCAAATGAATCAAGAGTTTGGATAGTTCTTATAATTTTTAAACCAAACACTCTAGATTTGTTTATTATCTGCCTCTAAGCCAATTAGTTGCCACCCATGCCTCCTGTTAGAAAGCAGACTATTCATTCAATTATGAGCCAGGGCTAAAAATTGATTTTTTTCTCCACATTTGCCTAATGCTTAAAAAGGAAGAGCCTAAGGAGTCCTAAGAAACTCTGGTCACAGAATAAGATACTCAGTTTAAAATGCAACATATCTTAGATCTTTTTCTTGTAGACAGTGAAAGGGGTATGCTGAGATGTAAACCTTCCCAAGAGTAAAGAGCATCCTTATAGACTGGTTTTCTTTTCATCTGACACGGAATTATCAGTGACCAAAAAGGGATCCATTTGTCACAAAATTCAAATCCCATATCTACAACATGCCACCTCTTGAATCAAAACCTGAAAGACAATGAATTTCTATCCTAGGAGACTAAAACAAAGATGTTACCTCTTCAAAATGACCCATCTGAAGCTTCTAAACACGGATGTAACATCTTCAAAATGACCCACCTGATGCTTCTTACCATTGGTGAAGGGTAGTATGGGGATTAAGTTGAACATTGTTAGAAAGTAATATTTAATAATGATGTTATGTTATAAAGCTTGCTTGTGGTGCACTCAAAGTTAAGCGCATTAGAGTACTTGTGTTTCTTAGTAGCTCAATATAAATAGAGCATTAGGGTTAAATCTAATATATTCAGCCATTACCATTCAATTGTAATATCAATGTTCTCTCCCTAATTCTTTCTAGTCTCTCCACTTTTTCCCTTCCTCAAAACCTGAATAATTATTTTCTCAATATGGAGGTATCATCCACCTTTGAGGCCTGTTGGATATCACGCTTCCAACAACTACAAAAAAGTTGAGTTGCCATTGTACTAGTTTTTTAGGTTCATTTATTTTTCATTGTTACTGTTCATTGAGTTTTGGTTGAAAAAGAATAAAAAAAATAACAAAACGAGAAATTGCTCTCTTTGTGCTAGCGTTGTTGCATCCAGGTCAGTGGTCATGAAGGAATTGCTGTTTGTTTGACAACCCAGAGAGAGGTGGTTGGAGTCTGACTGCACCAGAGGTTCAGCAGAGTCTGGTGAAGCTTTGATGGTATTAAGAGCAGCGATGTTCTCTGTTCTTGATGCCACTGAGCAACCCATGAGTGGTTGCTTGTAGCTGGTGGCATGGAAATGTTCAACTGCAGTTTATGGGTGAACAGCAATGAATTCCGATGCTGATCGTTACTGGAGCTCCGGCAAAATGAAGATAGGCGCTATTTTTCCTTTTCAGCTCTTTTTCTGGTGGATTCTGACACCTTTCTTGTGCAATTTTGGTTGTTTTGCCTCTGGGATGTGATGTTTTGATTGATTTAAGTACTGGGTTGTGTGGTGTTTGGGTTGTTCTGGCTCATTGTCGCTACCATGGTCTGGGGATCTGTTTTTTTTACAGTTATGAAGTTGTTTAATGCTATATGAAGCCACTTTTGGTTCTATTCTAGTCTAGGTAAGGTTGATTTTGGGTTCTCTGTGGTGGTTGTTGCTGTTTCTGGTGCTATCATGTTGTCTGGACTCATTTTGGTGAATTTCATTTTTGTCTGAGGAACAAAGTGCTGTGATTTGGAGTTTTGGAGCTCAACTTGGCTTGATTAATAGCATTTGAAGCTTGGTTTATTGCTATTCTGTACTGGGCTGTTTGTTTTTGAGGGCTTCTTGATTTAGAAAGGTTTTTGTGCTGCAGGTTTTGATATTTTTGGCCCTGGTTGTGCAATTTCAGTCAACTCTAGCTTTGGGATGTACATTTGGCAGTCTGAATTGTGGCCTATAGGATTCTGGTTGTGAGTGATTTGGTGGATTTCAATAAGGTCACTCTTGATTTTGGTCATTTACAAGTGCTATGAGGTAATTTTGAGTGGATATTCATGTAGACCCATTGATTGTTTAGTGTACTACTCAGCAATCTCTGGCTAATCTTTTGGAATAAAAATGTTGCAATTTCTTCTAATCTTGGCTCTGTTCAGTGTTAATTCTGGCTGGTCGTTTTATGTGGAAGAATTGAGCTATTTAAATCTTGGCGGTTTTGATTTTCGTGTCCTCAGGTGGAGCACTATTTGACATGACTTGTGTTTGCACAGGTCTAACTTGTTGAGGTTATCCTCAATTTGAAGTGATTTGGACAACTGGTTTTGACTGCTTGGCAGTAGATTGGATTGGTTCTTGATGAGTTCTGTTTTCCTGTTTTAGTGCATTTCTTGCTTTGATGTCTTGGTGTTGGCTGCAATGAACACCACTTGGGAGTGAGATGGTTTGCGGTAGTATTGGTGGTATTGGCATAATTCCAACTATTGGTGATGGTGATTTTGAGCAGCAGCTAGGAAGTTGAGCGAGCAACTCAGGATAGCTAGCAGAAGACTTCTGCAAGCAGTGTTGTTTGTGCGGGGAAAACAACTCGAAGAAGATAGAGGAAACGATCAAGGATAGCTGGCTGAAGAATTCTAGGAGTTGTATCCGCCTTTTTGTGGGTTATGGATGATTGCGTTTAGGGGTAGTTGCTCATATGTTGTGTTCATTGCAAACCATTTATGAAGTTTCAAGTTCATCAAGTCTTCTTTAAGTTATATTTTATTGAGTTTTATTTTTGAGGTTCAAATTCATATAATAAGCTTCGCTTCAACTTGAGGTAGAGTGTTAGAAAGTAATATTTAATAATTATGTTATAGGCTTACTTGCATCTAAAGTTAGGGGTACTTGAGTCTTTATGCTTCTTAATAGTTCTATATAAATAAAGCATTAGCGTTAAATCTTACATATCCAGCCGTTATCATTCAATTATAATATCAGTGTTGTCTCCCTAATTCTTTCTAGTCTCTCCACTTTTTACCTTCCTCTAAACCCTAATTATTTTCTCAACAAACATAAACTTGACAATGATTAAAAAATAAAAAAAAAATCAAATGCCTAAGCTTTAAACTAAAAAAAATTCCATAGCTTACAAAAAGAATTAAGAATTCAAAGTTGAAGACATACAAGATGATGTTTGCGGATGTATCTGGCCGTGCTACCATTGTCATTGACCAAAAGAAGACCAAGAATCTAAAAAATATGTAATAGGCAATATTAGGAATATTAAACCATCAGAAGCACAAAACCAGCTCGAGCTACTTTACATAAGTAACATTATTATGCATTGCAAGCACTGCTTTTATTACCTGCATAGCATGTCTATGAAGTTGTATGCTATGCAATGGAACAAGTCCTTCCTTATAACGAGAGAAAACTATCAAGGACCCATTGGCAACCATTTGAAAAAGCAACTGGAGTGAATCATCTTCTATCAAACTCTGTGCTGCTGAGGAATGGCTTGCTAGTGCTTTCATGATATGTACAACACTTCCTTCTACCTGCACAAGATAATATACTAAATAATGTAAATGCAAACTAATCAAGTCCAAGCTATTTAGAAGTATATGAAGTTGTGTTTCCAAGTTCTAGGCTCTACATATATTACTAACATCATACAATGAGTATGCAATGATAGCAAAAAAGTCTCCAGTCAGGTGGTAATATATTCAATTAATCAAAAGCCTGAGAAGCTAATTACTGAGTTACAAAAGTCCCCAGCCAATATATATCAAAATGGCACTTCAGCAAATTAAAAACCCAAAAAGGGATATTTAACCATCAGACCTCTAGCCGGCGGATTTGCCCAACATCACCATTATAACCTCTTTGCAGTACCAATGGTTCTTCATGATCAATAGCAGCATTTGGCCGTTGAATGCTTGCATCAGGGTCTAGAAGGGCATTGAGAATATGTATGAGACAGCAAAATATTCCAGAATCAAGCAGAGATTGCTTGTCGACAGGCTGCAAGAAGTATGTAAATAAGAACTACTGCTTGATGTCAAAAAGAAATTATATCCCATAACATGGGCAAGTTAATTATCAAAATGAGATTAGCACTGGGTTCCATTGAACAAATAAACTAAAGCACTCAGCATTACACACAATGAACCTAACCCTAACTTATAAGCAGTTATTGTTCTTTATTTGTAAAGAAAATTGCTAATGAATAAAGTCTGGTAGAATGAGGAAACCAATATTAACCAAGATTTCCATAAACACAAAAAAAAAATAGACATCGTATGGAAATGCAACTACAATGTAAAGCCAATATAATGACTTAGCTGAGGAGGGGGGAACATACCCCAGATACAAGGTTTTCCACTGCAGTTAACAAATTCGATCCGGGACTTATGCCATCCTGCACAGAAGTATATCACCATAAACTTAATGTACATATAATCAGCAAAATAATGAGCATACCAAGGGAGAAACATCTAGTGCTAACCTTTGTGGCTTCTGAGAAAAAATATAAAACTTGAGATATATCCAATGATCTTGTTTTGCTGCCAATTTTTAACTTCTCTATATCTGTCACAAATGCTCTTCCCACAACAAAGGCGAATATATGTGTTTCTACTAACCTGAACAGCATCAGAAGCTATCCAAGTTGGTTAACAAATTTCAATCAGACAGATTAATTATATACAAGACCCAGGACAAGTGGTGAAATCAATATACAGAAAATCACATCAATGCAATGAAAATAAGGAGAATTTTTTCTTTACATGGTAACTAATTGTGCTACATTGGCATGCTGCTTTACTAATCTACAAAAAGCGTCCACAGTCAAATTCAAGGCCGCTTCTTTTTCCTACAAGGAAAAAGGAAAGCATTAGGAACTCATTGTTTCTAGTAATTAATAATTCTAGGTGCAAATACATGAAGACTATAAGAAAAACAAATTCAGGAAAGCAAGAACCTTCTCAGAGCTGGATGACCGAAACTCTTCCCAGAATCTCTTGAAGTCCAATTCCAGTTCATGTTTTTCCCTGATTTTACAGCTTGAAATGGTTATAATCACATGTAACTTGAACAAGAGAAGAGAGAGAGAGAGAGAGAGAGAACAATACTTGAGAATCAGTTTCCACCAATAATGATAAAAGGATTACAAGAATTTGAAATTGAACACATCAGGTTAATGGATGGAATATTAAGTTCCACTAAAAATATTCAAGAGTAAACCAAGGAAGGCCTGTCTAATATCTGTCAGTGATGCTAGATGGTCATGAAATCTTACATTAACATAAATGCCCTTCAGTTTTGTGAAAATAATCACTAATGCTTCTTGATTAAATATTTTGACCATTAATTCTACATCCCTAATCATTTTATGCCAACTGCCATAAAATCTAAACCTGGCTTATAAAAGAGCTATTAATGGTGCAGAGATGACATGTCATATAGTTTTAACTTTGATAACCTAAAACTAATTATTCTTTATGTCCCAAGCAAAAGCACACACCTGGGATGTTACTAATATTTAGTGAAAATACAGTCAAAGAAATGGAGCCAGTCCTTCATTATTACAAGACCAACAGATGCTAGTAATGTCATAAGAATAAAATTCCTTGATTTTGCCAAGCTTAAAAAACAAATTTGTCAGCGGGAATATGAGGGGGGACTAAGAACGGCGTAAGAGCTGCAAATAGAAACTTAGAAAAAGAATCTTGTGATCTACGTAAGTCTATGCCTGGTGGGTGCGCTCGCACGAGGGTTTACTTCCATAATTATTCTGCATATCTAGTTAAACAAAAACACCAAGTAGAGAAGAAATGTTCAAATATGAGAACTAAACCCACCTAATCTTATTCCTTATGTTCAATGCAGAACTCAAATGATCCAACTTCAACAAAAATAATAAAGCGAAATTAATTTCTTAAACATAATCAGAAAAGCAAGGATTTATAAGGAATATATTGTACCTGGCAGGAGATGCAGCCAAGTTTCGCCAAGCTGAAATTGCATTGTTCTCGCGAGAAGATGAAGGGGGAGATGATGAAGAAGCAGAAGCAGAAGCAGATGGAGGCGCCTGAGTGAGCCCAACCTTCTCTTTGAAGTCCTTAAGCAATGTAACCCATTTCATCCTTAAAGCATATGCAGACTTCTCATCCGATTACAGAAACCAGATCCAAAACTTTTCCACGACAATCTGTAATCTCTCAGCTCTCAAATGTATTCAAACGAGGCCGATCAATAATGACCGGAAGATTGAGAGCATCAGGATCTGCCAAATTCAAATTCCAGCTTCAGATTTTCAAAAAATGGTCAGAGATCTGCTTCTCGTGTTCTTCCTCTGTTTTCCTAATTTCCATTTTTTTCCTAAATTAATTTTTCCTTTTTCAAAAAAATTTCGCTTAATAAGTTTTCGATTATTTCAGAAAATGCTTCGCTAGTTCGGTTCCCAGCACGTTGAGAAATAATGCGGACTTCGAATTTCGACGAAAGAATAAAAAGAAAATAAAATAAAACCGGAATGCACAAAACAAAGAAACCCTTTCTATCTGTCTGTCTCAGTGTGCCTGTTTCGGACGGCCACTCCGCGCCTTCTTCGCTCAATATCCTGCAAGCTTCCCTCGCTCTTTTTTGCATATATATTTTCATATTCGTTGGCCACGTCACCGTGCAGTCCACGTGGAAGCTCTTGGTTGGAAAACTAGATACATGAGAGCCTCTTTTCTGTGAGGATCTATTGTGTCTAGTTTGGTCCGCAGATTGAAGCCGATCAGGGATTCTTGTCAACATTTGGTCACGATAAATAGATCATTAATTTAATATTTATTATTTAGTTTGTTCTAATTGCATTTTGATAACACAGGAAATTGAGTTTCTGTGTCTCTGGAAGATAACCTTGAATTACTTTGCACCGCTTTCTTTCATTTTAATTACTTCTTTATAATTTAAATTTTTAAAATTAAATTTTTATATTTTTTATTTTTATTCAATGTTCTTACTTTATGATTAAATTCGTTAGTGATTAACATATATATAATGATTTATTAATGTATTCTTATGATGATTGATAAAAAATTATAAATTATTTCAATTTATATTTTAAGTCATAAATAATATAAAAAAAATTATGATATTTTATATATTATGTGATTTTTAAAAAAATTTAGAATCTTGTGATTCTCAATTTATAAACTGTTTGTAAATTATTATTTATATGTATCAAATTACTGATAAAATATAAAAAATAAAAATAAATATAATAACTTAATTTTAAAATTTTAAATTATAAAAATATAATTAAAAATTAAATAAAATTATAAGAAATAATAGAATAAATTTGATGGAAGGAAGCTAGAGAGTACTCGGTAATTAATTTCAAAGTCAATAATTAGTTATGAACTTTTCATTAGTTTGTCTAGTTATAATTTGAAAATCATTCGTAATCAATTATATCAATTATCCCAATGAAAGTAGAAAACTGTAGTTTAATTGTTTTTATCTGGACTCCTTACGAGAAAATGTTAACTTTCCTTTTTTTTTTAATTAATACTAAAAAATGAATTTTCTAATTCAAATAATAATAATAATATATTATTATAATCAACTATTAAATATTATAGGAAAATATAATGACATCTTAAGGTTTAATGAAATTATATCAACATCTCCTTTAACTTAAAAATTTACATTAACATTTTTTTGTACTTTCAAAATCCATGAATACTTCTTCAAAAAATATAAAAAGCATGCACTTAAATTTAAATATGATTTTCTATTGATCATATTAACCATTTGAATTTAGTCAAAACTTATCTTTAATGATAAAATATTTAAAATATTTCATATTATTTAATTTAAATATTATAATCATCTTTTTTTTTCATATCATTTTATGACAAACAAATTAAAATTTGGACTTAATTAAAGTCAATTTTTTCTTTGAAATGATATATGAGTAAGCCTTTAAAATACGGCAGAAGTATACATATAATTTATTAATTAATTTTAAGAAAAATCAAAATATTTTTTAAAATAATATTATCAAAAAAAAATATATTTATATAGGATGAATTTTTTAAAATTGATTATCAATAATTAATTATATTCCAAATCAATTATGTGAGTTAGGTTTTCGCTTATTCCTTGACGAAAAAGTGATCGCGGTGGTTCCTTTGTGTTGGCCAAAATGGAACTTCACAGAATGGGTTGTTGATATATATGTGAGAAGTAGAAAAAAAGGCTTTTGTCTTGTTTGTAATATACTGTGTAATACAATACTCTGTTACATCACACAAATAGCATTTTTATAGAATTTGAATTACGGGCTGTTATGTAAAATTTTTTATATTAGAAAGAGAAAGGTGTAATATCATTAACAAGTAAAAGTAATTAAAACCTTTTATTAATAATAAGTACTTATTTGATACAATCATTAGAATCTTTATTGATTAATTATATATTAAATAATTTATTATAATATTTTTTAAATATATTTAATATAATCATGAGAATATTTTAATAATCAATTATAGATAATAAATTTAATTTAATTAAATATTATTTTAAAAAGAGAAATATTAATATTTGTACTTATATTATTATCACTTTTTTCTTGTTCTATTATCGTTATCCTTATTTTAATAATAATAATAAAATCTCTTTTTTTCTATTTTTTTCTTTATTATTTTTTAACAATTTAATGTTCAAAAGTGATCTTTTTATATATTACTCAAATAAAAGATAATTTTAACAATTATTTAATGGCATGTGAATTGGATGGGTAGTAATTTAAAACTTATTTATATTGTGATGAATTAAATTTAAATTCTTTTATAAATGTTAAGATAAAAATCTCAACATTGTAAATATCTTATATTTTGGGATATTTTATAGACATATAAATATTTGGTGAGTTAGAGAATACTTGATGGTAATTTTCTATCGAGTACTTTTATATTTATAGAAAATAGATTTACATATTTATATATATTGTCTTACAAGTTTCTTTGTGAAAAAATGCAGCACTACACATTATAGAGCCCATGTTTTTCTCATAAATGAGGAAGTAGTTAAACAATTTAAATGACTACACTCGATGCATGCTCTGATTAAATTGCATGATTATTCAATTAATTATCAACGTGCCAAACACACCCTTTACATGATTGTTATCCATAGGTAGGAACGTATATAGTCCACCGTAACAGATAAGTAAATAATAATATTATTATATTATTATAATTAATATATCATTTTAAATTATAATATATATTAAATTATAAATATTATGATTTAAAGAATATAATTACATCATATAATTATTTCTAATATAATTTCATTTTTCAAAATTATTATATAATCAATTTATTATTAATTATATTAAGTATATAATTAAACAGTCATTCATGCATAAATCTTCTATTCAATTATCTAAATCAATTATTCATAAAAGAACAAAATTCCACATAATCAGCCCTATTAGTTTGGTTCCATTATTTTGAATGTATTTATTACATATTATTTTAACTAGTATTTTTTTTCAATTATTATAACAAAATAGAGGAATTGAATAAAAATATTTTTCTTTTGATACATTAACGGTTGAAACTAAGGCCTGTTTGGAAATATTTTTCAAGTGTTTTTATTTTATTATTTTTTAAAAATTATTTTTTAAAAATTATTTTTAAAAATTATTTTTTAGAATAAAAAAATAAAAAACTTGTTTGGATGTAAATGTTAAAAATAAATGTTTTCTTTTTTTTTAAGATAAAAAAAATATATTCAATATTATTTATAATTTTATTATTAATAAAAATAGGTATTCTTCTCATTTTTAAAAAAAAATTAAAAATAATTCTATACAAAATTAAAAGAAAATATCATTTTGATATTTCCTGAAAACTATTTTTTCAGTTACACTTTTAAAAAATAATTTTTAAAAAATAGTTTTTAAAAATAGATTATCAAATAGATTTTTCTTATTTTTGTAAAAAAAAATTATTTTTAAAAACAAAAAAAATAACTTCCCAAACAACGCCTAAAACTTCCAACATATTATCACATTATCACTAGATCACCATTTAATGACTCATAGAATGATATAATTATATCCAATTAAAAATATTAAATCCTCATCACTTTTGTTGATTTTGAACTTCAATGTAATACTTAAAAAAAATTAATGTGTGTCTCAATATTTTAATGAAGTAAAATTTAAAATTTAATAAAATATTTGAAATGCTATTTTAAAAAAGATGAATAGTCACGTACACACACGTTAAAATAAAAGCAAGCTGACAGTCAATATTGGAAAATCATATCATCTTCCGCCTGGTATGTGTTGGGACAAACCTGCACACGTGACATTATATCAAACTATTATAAAATATATATTTTCTTCAATTGAATCATTCTATATATAGCTTCCGTCGGCTTTGACCGATCATGAGGCTATTTTAATTTAATCCGGATACGCAGAGGATTGCCCACATGACCTGCCGTTTTACAAAACCTATGTTTTTTATACTTTTCCTATGTTTATGTATGACCTTAATTATGTCATTTTTGGTCAACTTATTATTTTAAAAAGAGTTATTTCCATTTCCCCCATTGAGATTTGAGAAATTATCATTTTCTCCCTTAATGTTTAAAGAAATATCAAAATACCCTGTTGATGATATAATTTGGTTCGTACAGAGGGTCCAAATTTCAACCAACGGGGAATGATTCGGTGAATTCTAAACTGCAATCTGATACAGAAATTAGAAAAAAAAGAAGAATAACACATCGTGGATAGCAGAAATTTTTTAACGTGGTTCGACTAAAGTCTGTTCATTGACCCTTACGTCCATGGATGATGTTATTGCTTAAGAGTATTTATAATATGTAGTATTTTTACAGGGATTTCTCTCTAGTGAGCTCGCTGGCTCTCAAAATACTCTTCTCTTTTTACAATGAGTTCTCTCTCTAAATACTTTTCTCTTTTTTTCTATTACAAAGTCCTATATACATAAAGGCTAATCCTGCAATTCAGTTCTTGTAGGCTTTCCGTCAATCAGCACTTGTAGGCTGTCTTCTTCTTGGTTTGTGTGCTCAGTAGGGCTTTGGTTGAGAATGGCTTCCTTCTGCGAGCTGGGCTTCCATTAATTGGGTTTTTGCCAGCCCATTTCTCATAGTACTAGAAAATACATATAACATTAGGTCCCCCAACTCTTGGTGCGCTTTGCGGATTGAGAGTTGAAACTTTCTTGCAGAGGTCTTCACTTGTATCCTGCAGTGTTATTTTAGACTTATGCAATTCTAAGTCTCATCTTTTGAATTTTTTATGTGATTTTTCCTCGTTGAAAGAGGCTTTGTAATGAAAATTATCTTTTTGGCATTCCGAATGTATGACTGATCACCTGGTGTTGCGGAAGATAATATTTAAACTTTTTCATAAAGTAATTTATGTATATCGCGCTTAACCGAATGCGAAACTAAATACTTAGTCAATTAAATTAATCCATTTCGCCTGTAGGCAGATTCGAGTTTCAACATGATTTGACCAGTAGTGAGCTGTATGCTCGTATAAAAATTATAAGCCAATAGCGGTATGAGTTCGACGGCACTTAGGTTGTGCTTTAATTCAAACAATTTCATAAGTGATTAAATGTACCCAAGATATGGTGGAGTGAGGAGCATTATGAACAATTAGATGCACTCGAGCCATAAAGATGTGAGGGCGATTTGGTGCACCATTAGAGCGAGCTCCTGGTAAGTGATTAGGTGTACTACCGAAATGAGCTGGCACATATGCTGCTAGCAAAAGGCTGCATGGGAGTTGTAAGCAGTAGGTCGCAAAAGAACTGTGAATTTGAGCTATCAGTAAGCGATTAGGTGCGCTACTGAAGCTTGATGAGTAGGTGATTGAATGAGCCTGATTTGAAGATGAGATGAGCTCTAGAGGCTTAGTACGTATAGCACCAAGTGTGCCCGAGCTGATAAGGTGAGCTCTCGAGACTTAGTACATTTAACACTAGGTGTGCCCGAGCTAATGAGATGAGTTTTAGAGGCTTAGTGTGTATAACACCAGGTGTGCCTGAGTTGGAGCTCTGGAGGCTTAATGCGTATAGCACCAAGTGTTAGGTGTGCCCGACCTAATGAGATGAGCTATGGAGGTTTAGTGCGTATAGCACCAGGTGTGCTCGTGCTGGAGCTCTAGAGGCTTAGTGTATATAGCACAAGGTGTACCCGAGTTGGAGCTTTGGAGGCTTAGTGTGTTTACATCAGGTGTGCCCGAGCTGGAGCTCTGAAGGCTTAGTACGTTTGTACCAGGTGTGCCCAAGCTGGAGCTCTAGAGGCTTAGTACATTTGCACCAGGTGTGCCCAAGCTAGAGTTTTAGAAGCTTAGTGCATTTGCACCAGGTGTGCCTGAGCTGGAGCTCTGAAGGCTTAGTGTGTTTGCACTAGGTGTGCCCGAGCTGGAGCTTTGGAGGCTTAGTGCGTTTGCACCAGGTGTGTCGGAGCTAATGATTGGGTCGCACAAGAGTTGCGAGCAATAAGTTGCATGTGAGCTGCGAATAAAAGGTCGCATGGGAGCTACGCCTTTAAATATGAGGCCACATGTGTGTGCCCTTAGCTAGCAATTTCGTTTACTTTGGTAGATAATGAATTTCGACGCTTTGACTGGCATGAATTGAGTGCTCAATGAGTTGCATCAATGTGCCTTTAGTTTGCTGATCATGACAATGTATATTTTCTCGAGCAAGATAATGTATATTTGAAGGGTATTCTTGATAAGTTGCACCATAACCTTACCAGGTTGAATCTTCCTTCCAAATTAGGTGGGCGAGAGCTCGCTTTTGATATAATACTCATAGTGCTATTGCCGTAGTCATTATAGCAAAATCTCCACATCGTTCTTTTAAATCAGAAGCCCAGCGACTATCCCAGTATTGAGAACCAGAAGCGAGCTAAGAAGTAATAACGCAGACACAATTTTGATACAAGCTTTGGTTTGTTTTGGTATTTGAGCTCCTGAAGACAGGAGGCAAGGGCTTAAGATCTTTCTATTCCACATATTTGCTAAGTTCTGCTAAAGGATTTTGACCTGTTCCAAGGGTGCAATAACTATCTTAGAAAGTGCTTTAGTAATTATCCCGCAATTAGCTTCTCAAGATACACAGGTGTCTTATCATGATAAGATTTGTCTTTGTGAAATGATGAACTATTAACCAGTCAGCCACGTTTGCCGATAACGAGGGGCCTTATGAAGCATCCACTTTAAATAGCTTAAAATATGGAAAACAGATGAGGGTTATAGCCTTAAAAGCTTTGTTCAGTCATTCTGCGACTCCAAAAACTCTTTATTCCATCTGCACAGATTAACAAATGATTTGTTCGAAGGATAATTCCGATGGCCGGAGGACACTAAGACACGAACTAGGTCTGTTCACAATCTGGTCCTTTTCAGAAGTGAATTGAATATGCCAATAGTAGAGAAGAAGAAGCCTTGGGCTTCTTTAGCAGGTGCAGACATGGATTCAGCAGCCGGAACCTTCGTGTAACCCATTTTGTCTGGTTTTTCATTCTCATCACATGGCCATTACGCGTGAGCTTCAACCCTGAAGAAAGGAATAAAAAACTAGCAGTAATAAAATAATCAAGACAAGGACAAGAAATTATTTATATCCTGCTTGTTCATATGGGAGTCACGATGCTGAAGCTAGCTCATCAAAATCTCTGCATTATCCCTTTTAAGCTAATAGGTCAGCAACTACCCCAACACTGCTAGCCTAACGTGAACTGAAGTGCTGACATGGGCGATCGTCATGACTTGGAACAAGTTTTTATTTCTTTTGGGATAAAGTTTGTGAAAACTAAAGAAGCAAACTTGAAGGTTGTTACGTTTTCTTCTGTTGATGTTAGGATAGTAAGGATCGATGGTGTGAACTAGAGGTCACCGGAGTACACTTCATCTGGCGACGCTGTCTTCAACTCATAGATGGCTTGAACTATGTTGTTGAGTTCATGGCACAAGGTAGTGCATGTTGCTAAGGGCATTCTTGGCTTCATGACTGGATTGTAAACTTTAAAGGGTTTTCAAAATGTCATATCCTCTGTGTTCACTTCTGCATAATAGAATGTTGCAGCTACTTTTTCATAAAGGCCAGCATGCACTGTGTAGACGTGTGAGTTTAACACCACACTGTCGTGGTTAGTGTACACTGGAGCCGAATGTTGCATGTCTTTCCGTGAGCTTATCGTTGGAGTTTTCTCGCTTTATGACGGGCTGAATCCCAGGCCCAGGTGTTATGTGACCATCATTGTGTGAGTTCGCCACTGGACCCTGTTGCTTCATGGTTTAACACCCGACCAAGTTACAACATAGTTGCTACATGGGCTTGCTATGAGAACTCCCTGGTTGTGGCGGTGCTATCGAATGAGACTAAAGAAAGAGTCATTCTACTGCCTAGATCGTCGGCTATAGCGTTAATGTGGTTTCCTTTCGTCACACCTATTCTCAGACATATTGTTCCCAGATGGTACTGCTGCTACTGCCGCTATTATTTTGAAAATGGCCGTAGCAACAAATTCAGGCGACTCTCGCGAATTGCTAATACATGATGTATAGCTAAAGCCAACAATATGGTAACCTGAGGTAATTGGCTCTTGTCAAGGCTTGCACATAACCCTTGAAAGTATGATTCCCAAATCGATACCGGCTGCAGTCCTGCAGGAACCATCCTTTGCTTAACCTCCATGAGAATATTGAAGCCAGAAAGAGAAACAGAATTGAGTAGATTAGAGCCTTGAGGACTGTCCTTAGCGATAACTTCTCACTTCAACTTACAGGTGTTCGAGGGCACTCCAATTCATGACACTATGTCGAATGTGTCTCAGCCCGGTACACTTCAGCTTGAGATAATTTGAGATGCACTCCAGCCTGGTCTAATTGGATGACCGTTGCATGCGAACTCAACACCATGCTCATGTCAGGAATTAAGCTTAGAGTAATGTGGCCTTATATGCACTTTGGCTCGCAAGGATGGTTGCATATGTGAGCTCGTTGCCTAATCATCAATGCATGGCTCTCAAGTATGAGCTCTGTTGATACCCTGCCCACACAGGTTCCTCATCAAGCTCAATCTTGTTGCATGATTGCTCATGATTGTCATCAAACCGAGTCACTGCATGGCAAATATGAAAGCTTATTTCCAAACTAGATAGCTGCATGGTCGTGCACAATCTTATCTTTAAACAGAGCTGTTGTAGGCTATGAGTTCACCAACGAAACAAGATACTGCAGGGTAGACGGGCAAGCTTGAGACTGCCTTCAGGTCATTGTTGCCTTCTTGAGTACAATTTGGCCATTATTGGTCACTGTGTGCGAGCTCAATCTGGGTTTTGCTACCGTGAGCTTATTGTTAAGCTCAGTTCCTGTATGGTTACTGTATGAGCTTTTTGATTTGTTCTGTATGGCCAAGCAAGCTTGTCATTTGTCTTGTGGCATGGCTTCTTTGCCCACACGTCCAAAGGCAGATTAGCACTGAGAGGAAGCTTCTGTAAACCTGAGACCTTGATGGGATGTTCCTACAACAACTCATCTCTCCAGCTCATAGCTATTTGGAGCGTACCTCGGCTCACAGGGGTGACTTGAAGGCTCGATCAATGAAACGCATTTCAACTTGTCGGGATGATTGAAACTAGTGGAGTCTGAAGCTTGGCAGAACAGGAGGTGTTGTGGGTGGCTAGCTAATACCAAACCTAGCCCCATCGTACGGCTGTGCGAGTTAGTCATTCTAGTGGCCTTATGGCTGCGAGCTCGTGACCGAATCTGTCTCGTTGTATAGAAGCGTGAGCTCAGGCTCAAGGCCTTGTTCACATCTAGAACCAAGCTTCGAACGAATGTGGCTACTGTGTCTTGATGACCTGCATTAGTTCTGGTATTGAGCCAGCCATCGAGCTCGGCCTTGTTGTATCCACTAAGCTCGGCCTTGCTATATGTCTGTTAAGCTCGTCACTAGACTCAACTACATTGTATGACCATGGTGCGAGCACAAAACCAGGCCCAGGCTGCATTGTGAGCTCATCATTGAGCCTGGCTTCTATATGGTTGCATGGGCAGCTCTATTACTGGTTCACTTTGATCCAGATCTCATTTCATGGCAGTTGTGAGCTTTACGACTAAATTGAACTGCTGCGAGCTGCTGTTGTGAGCTCGGTGTTAAAGTGAGCTACAGTTGGATGTGAGCTCATCATCATGTGAGCTACTGTACAGTTATGAGCTTTAAGCTGTTGCACGGTCGAGCTCGTTGCTTGAGTCTGTCATTTGTACTAGCTGTTGCACT
Organism: Saraca asoca; assembly: GCA_026873985.1. NCBI lineage: Eukaryota > Viridiplantae > Streptophyta > Magnoliopsida > Fabales > Fabaceae > Saraca > Saraca asoca. The sequence continues at coordinate 35,112 of JANHAO010001182.1, forward strand.
GCTACTAACCTACATGTGCGAGCTTCGATGTTAAACTATCAACGTTTGGCCCAAGAGTACGGGCTTCATTGTCAAGCGGTTTTGCTACATGAGTATTGGAGGGGATTGTTGTGGTCCCAAGGTGCTGTTCGCCACTATGTGAGAATGACGTTCGAGTTTTTCTCGTTGCATGGTTGAGAGCTCACCACTGCACGGTTGTCGAATTACTACTGCACGAACACAATGTCGAGCTCGGACTTCGTGGTCGCGCACGTGCTCATTATCGAATCGTTCTGCATGCTGCTGTGTATACTCTCCACAAACCCAAGCTGCTGCATGCTAAGAGGGCCAAGCTTATGGCTGGGAGCTCATTGCTGGCAAGAATTGTGAAGATCAAGCTTGTTATCCTGTGAGCTGTTACATGCCACTACATGAGCTCGAGCTCATCACGGGACCTCCTTGCTACATGAACATGCTATCGAAGCAAGTCCTGCGTGGCTGTGCGCAAGCTCGTCTCCAAGTTTATGGCTGTGTAAGCTCGCTACTACTTGGACTGTAGAAAACAAGCTCTAGCTGGAGGATATAGGTGACAACAGCTAGTTGGATGAAGGCAGCCAATCTGAGTAGCAAATAAAGCAATCCAACATTGAACGATTTGTCGGAAAAGGAAGAAAGGTTGGCGGTCTGCTGGCTCGTGTATTGCTCTTTGATGAAGGCGAGACCAGATGCGTCCAACCAGAGAAACAATAGCTTCCGTATGGTGAGATTCAAGCAGGCCAACCATCATAGTCAAAATTAACCAGAATGCAAGTGGAATCCTTACAGACGGTGTCAAAATGTTGATGGTGAAATTTGGTTCGTACGGAGGGCCCAAATTTCAGCTAACGGAGAATGATTCGGTGAACTCCAAACTGCAACCTAATGCAAAAATCAGTGAAAGAAGAAGAAAAACACACAGCAGACATCAGAGATTTTTTAACATAGTTCAGCTAAAGTCTGTTCATTGACCTCTACGTCCACGGATAATGTTATTATTGGAAGAGTATTTACAATGTGCAGTATTTTTACAGGGATTTCTCTCTAGTGAGCTCGCTAGCTCTCTGAATACTCTTCTCTTTTTACAATGAGTTCTCTCTCTGAATACTCTCCTCTTTTTTCTATTACGTAGAGTCCTATATACATAAAGGCTAATCTTACAATTCGGCTCTTGTAGGCTCTCTGTCAATCAGCACCTGCAAGCTCTCTTCTTCTTGGTTTACGTGCTCAATAGGGCTTTGGCTAAGAATGGCTTCCTTTCGTGGGTTGGGCTTTCATTAACTAGGTTTTTGCCAGCCCATTTCTCTTAGTACTAGAAAATACATAAAACATACTCTTTGCTATTAGAGCTATTATCATTTTCCCCCTTAACGTCTGAAGAATCTATCATTTTCCCCCTTGATATTTGAGGAAACATCAAAATATCCCTTGCTGCTAAAATCTTTTTTCTTATTTTTTATTTTTTAAAAAAATAAGAAAAAGAGAAAACAAAAAAAGAAAAAAAAATTTCAAAATAAAAAAGGAAGAAATAAAGTTTGTGTAAAATAATTAGATAATATGTCACAATTAATTATATTATATATTGACTATAATTT
>JANHAO010001183.1:0-34686 GCA_026873985.1 Saraca asoca
ATGCATAACGGGGAATAAAATGACCACTCTGTGAACATATTTGATGTTCAGGGACCAAAACGCAATTCGTTGGAATTGTCTGGGGTCAAAACTGAAGTTTACGAAACTCCAGGGACTAAATTGAAAATCAAAAAACTAATTTTCTTCTTAAATGAAATGACGTCGTTTTGGCCTTGGAGAAGGTAAAACGACGCCGTTTCGTGTGGCTGCCCCTTTGTCTTCTCAAAGCTAAAATCGTTTCGGCTTCCAAGTAGAAGACACTTCGCCTTCTTTGCGACGCCACAAGAGAGGAGAGGAGGGGCCGAGAGAGAGGGCGGCTTGCGATGGCTGTTATGGCGGCTTGCGGCAATTGTTCCGGTGACTTGCGGTGGCGATTCGGCTGGGAAAGGTTCCCGGTGAAGCCCTCTTCTTCTTCCCTTGAGTTTGAACTGAACAGTTCGGTTCAAAGTGGACGGTTCGGCTAGACCGAACGGTAAGGGGAGATGGCATCGCCGGCGGCATCCGACGACTATTCGGCTTCCAGAGGTCCCTTCAGTTTCTAGAGTCCTTGCTAGCACAAGGAGAAGCTAAGAAGGTCAAAGGTCTTCTCCGGCGTGGATACCGGTGGACGGAGGACGCTTGGACTCCTAAGGTGACCGGAGAAATCAAAGACTTCCGCTATGCAAGGAGCTGGATTAAAGGTTAGTTTAGCTTACCGTTGTAGTTATTTAGTGTATTGAAACCTCTACACAAGGGATTCTGGGAGATGGGGTTCGGCCACTGTGAGGATTTTTCTGAGAAATGTTTTTCAAATTTTCCCTTCTTGGCTGAGCCCGATCTAACAATAACTTAGTTTTAACAAACCTAGCACTAAATCTTTCTTAGGAGGGTTTCCAATAAGATCCATGCTACATCTGTGCCAAATCCACAAATCTTCATGAAAGCTGACTAAACATGAAGAGTCCAAGTTTGATTCAGAATTCAAATCAATCATGTAAATGTTGTTGATTCTGCTTTCTACTAGCTTAACTTGTTTATCATTGTCATTTATGACCAAATATTTGTTTGAGTTAAAAATCACTTGATTTCTTTTATCACAAAATTGACTAATGCTTAACAAGTTATGCCTTAGGCTTTTAACAAGTAAGCTATCATCAATAAAGCAATTTGGTAATTTACTAACCTTACCTTTACCTATTAGCTTCCTATTTGCATTGTCCCTAAATGTTACTTTACCTCCATTAATTGGTGTGAGAGATGAATTGATCTTCGTTCTCAGTCATGTAGTGAGAGCAACCATTGTCCAAGAACCATAAGTTACTTCTTTATCTCCCACAAATCTATAAAAAAGAAATTATGCTTGCATTGATGGTACCCAATTGATCTTGGGTCCAGATTTATTAGTAAACACAGCTAGATTTCCTTTAGAGGTAGATGCTTTAAGTAACCAAATTAATTTCTCATTTGGTTTCAAAACATAAGTTCCATTTTTATGTGGACAATATCTAATGTGATGTCCTCCTTGATTACAATATAAGTAATTTATATAACCAAAGTTCCTTTTTGTCTTTAAAGCCTGAGATTTTTTATTACATCTCTTTTTCTTTTGCTATTTGTAGCCCAATCCTTTCTTATTTTGAAAGTTCTTTTGATTTTTTAAGATGTTGTTGAATCTCATCTTACTATTAGTAAAGTCTTGCAAAGCTTTAGTCAAGTTATTTGTTTCAGATCTATAGGTTTTACATTGATCACAGATTTTACTTTCACTTAACAATTTTTCAGTTAAGACATTTAACTTAATGATCTCTTTTTCAATTTGTTTAATTTTCTCAAGCAAGCTTTCATTTTCAATGTTTGCATGCTTCAACTCTTTCTGAGCTTTTGGTAATGATTCATAAAGTTCATTGTATAAATCATCAATCTTATTATCACTAGAGCTAAATAGAATTTGATCATATACATCAATGTCTTCATCTTCTTGAGCCATGAGGTAGAGCAGTGCTTCTTCCTCCTTTTCTTCTTCTTCCTTGGAATCCACTTCCTCATCTTCCCAAGTAGCTAAGCTGGCTTTATTGAAGGATAGCTTCCTTTTCTTCCTTTCATTTTCTAGCTACCTATTTAGATACACAGGACAATCCAGTTTGAAATGTCCAGGCTTCTTACATTCAAAAACATGTTTGAGTGATGTTAGAAGAATTCCCTTGCTCATTATTATTTTGCTTTCTTCTTTGTGCAGTGGCTATTCTCTTTTCTCTGTTTCTCTTTTCCTTGAGCAATCTCTATAGTTTCTTGCTTAATAAGGCCATGCCATCTTTTCATCTCCACCTTCACCACTGTCTATTTCATCTTCTTCTTCATTATCAAATGTGTTTGCAGCTTTTAGTGCTAAGGTTCTTCTCTTCTTATCATCACCATTATTCGTGTATCTTTTCAGCTCAAACTCATGTTCTTCCAGGTTGTCATAAAGCTCTTGAATGGTAGGCATTCCTATTTTGAGTGATTCTTTAATGGCTATAACTTTAGGTTGCCATTTCTCTATCAGTGACCTTAATATCTTGTGAACTAGATCAACATTATCAAAAGTTCTACCAAGAAGCATAAGATGGTTAGTAATAAAAGTAAATCTTTGAATAAGATCCTTAATGGATTCTCTTTCTTCCATTTTAAACATCTCATATTGTGAAACCAAGACGTGAACCTTAGAGGCTTTGACTTGTATTGTCCCAATGTGAGCTACTTCCAATGTGTCCAATATTTCTTTTGTTGTGCATAATTGGATATTCTCTCAAATTCATTAGAGAAAGAGAACTAGAAATGATCCACTTGACTTTGGAGGCTTAGAGATGTCCTTTCCTCCTCCTCAGTCTAAAGAGATTTAGGTTTTGATTGTACAATCCTATTAATTAAAGTTTTTGTTGGATCATATCCATCCTTAACTATCTCCCACATATCTACATTAGTGGCTTCAATAAAATCTTCAATTTTTTTACTTCCAATAAGTGTAATGCTGTCGATTAAAGATAGAAGGTTTATTTAAAGGTGGACATTCAAGCAAAAGAGTAAAACTAGAATCCATGATCCTATTGAAATTAAAAGAGTATGAAGAGCCAAAACACTAATACTAATTATTGGTTTGGATTCTAGTTAGATTTAAGCAGAAGTTTTGAATCCTCTCTGGGAATTTAGAAGAAAATAATCAAAGTTGACTTTATTGGATGTAATTAATTCAATTGGTAAGCAAGAATCAATTGTTATCACTGATTAAAGAGTAATTCAAATTGCAAGACAATTGATCAAATAGTATATGTGCAAATGAAAAGTCAATGCAATAAAATAAATAGCACAGCAGAATTTTTAAAGTGGTTCACTTTAATTGAAATCATAATTGAAATGTACATCAACTAGACCAAAACCTCAACTGGATGGTCCTAATTTTATTACAAATTACACAAGAATTCACTAGGCTCTTGAGAACTAGCTTAGGTACAAAAATTCTCTACACCTTCTAAAACTATGATCAACCTTACAATTTGAGAAGATATAGAAGGAATATCAATCTCTCCCTTTGTATCTCAAATTTCTAAACCTAGAAATCAAAAACAAAAACAAGATCTCAAAATAGAAAATACAAACTCGAATTGAGATGTAGATCTCGATTATTTAATGTGTGATCTCCTTCAATTTGATCCAAGAAAGATTTAATTTGATGAAAATAAATAAGGTAGATAAAGATTTGCTTTTGGCTTTGTTTTCTCTCAGTTTTTTGCAATAGAAGATATGTTTAAAATGAGACTAGCTTATATTTATAGTATCGCAACTGACATTTAAAATATAACTAACTTTTAGACTATAAATCAATTGATGAATTGATTCGTCTATGAATATCATCAAGAACTTCATGACTGAATTGATGTGTGAATCATGTAAAGAGATCATGAATTGATTACCTAATCCATTCACAAAAATTGTTAACCTTCGGTGAACAATCATTAATGTATGGGTAAGACTTCCATGTCCAAAAGTTTTTTCTGGGGCATAAGCACCCCATTTGAGAATTTTAAGAGATTGCGCTACCTTTGTCAATTAAAATCAAGATTTCCTGAAACTTCACATAATAAATATTTTATTTAATTTATATTAATTCTATCATAAATCAAGTTAATTATCATGATAATTCTTTATTCTACTCAAATTAATTATCATCCTAAATTTTTTATCCAATTAAATCAATCAGTTAATATAAATTATAATTTCTAAAATTAATTACAGGAAAATTCAAAATTGATAATAGTAATATATTCAAAAAAATTCCATTTCTTATTAATAAACATCATAATTTAATTAACTTGATATCTCTAAATTTAAAATGAATTTCAAAATAATACGGAAAATATTATTTCTTTTTCATGTGTAATTAAAATATATATTAATATTTAATTATTGGTATAAAAATAAATATAAATTCATTATAATTAAATGTAATTAATATTTTTATAAATGTGTTTAAATTATTCAATTACCAACTAATTAAAATAAAATAATTGCAATGAGTTTATTTTGTTCACATCATGAAAATATTATATATTTTCTATTTATAATTAAAATAAATATAACTTTTTTATTATAATATTAAGATGAGTAAAAAATTGATTTTTTGCTCTATAAATATGTTCAAATTATTAATAATTAACAAATTAAATTAAAATAAGTATATATTTTAAATAAATATGTGTTTTATTAAACTTTAAAATAAATAAGATTTTATTTTTATCCATGATCCTCTTAAAATAAATAAATATGTTTAAATTACTTAATAGTTAATTAATTAAACCAAAATAATTATAAATTGTCTCTCTTGATTAATCAAGCGAGAAAAATGAAGAGTATTGAATGAAGTATGATTTTAAATAATTAATGTGAAAAATAAAATCTTATGAGAAACTGACACAATATAATTTTAAATAGTTCATATAATTGGACACAAGAATTGAGCTTTCCTTGAATTTAAACAGAATTTATGACAAATTTAACATTAAATCCTTAAGAATTAAGAATGTGTATATTACGTTATCACGAACTTATATCAAACCATTTATTTAAAAATCTGTATATCAGTTCATAAATATATCTGCATAAATATATGACTCGCAAGTCGCAAGGATGTTATATCAGTTCATCATAATTTTTTAATGGTCTGATGAAAGAAAAAATTTGTATATATCTGCTAATCTAATTTGCTACAGTGAAGGTTTGGCTAACACTGGCTTTAAGTCTTTTTACATCTTTACTCAGAATTAGTATCTTATTATTTTTTTATTAAATATATATATATATATATAATGTGATACATTTTCATTTATTGACCATCAGAAAGAACATCACAATATGACATTTTGTTATTTAATAAAAACAGCTAGTATTGGATTACGTCATTAGTGTTTGGCGATGATGGATTTTGTACCATATTAGAGCTCTTAGGATTCAGTCTCCGTGTCGTCAATTTTAGAAGAAGAATAAGAAACCATTGACCTTCCCCAAACTCTTTAAAATTAATGAACAAAACTGTGAGAAACTTTAGAAAATAGACACTTTGTTAATAGATTAAATTTGCAAGCTAGTGAAAAGCAGAGTGAATATGTTAATAGATTGAAAATTGAGATCCATGACATCGTTACTGTGTATCAATGTAAACAGGAGGTGCAGTTTGTATTAAACTTTTTAAGCATCAGGATCAGACCATCAGCAATTAGTCCTATACATATTCAAGATTTTAATTAAATTAAATATAGTGTTTGATAACACCGAAGATTTTAGCAGTGAAATTTAACATTAAAATTTCAATGCCAAATATATCAAATACTTAGTTAATAATATTTAGAAAGTGCCTGAGTTTAAGCGTCAAATTCAATTATCTATTTGAAAATCCTCTGCACTTAATATTAAAAAATTTACATTTGATGGTAACTGATAAATAGACTCTATTACTGCATAAATATATTTGTAAACATGCCAATAAATTAATAATATTTTATAAAATATTTATTAATTTTAACTAATTCAGATATAACTTTAACTCAAAAACTAAAAAACATTTAATTTTACTTCACTTAAGAAGTGTTACACTATCTATCACGTGCTGTAATGTTATTAACTACAGTTAAAACTCTTGTTCTATTAGCAAAAATTCTGTTGTATTTTTTTTTTAATCGCATTTTACCTTCTTCTAAACTAATTTTAACACAGAGGAAGCACAACATTACTCTGAAATAAAACTGTAATATTTTCATGCACATTTCTTATTTTTTTCCATTTTTTTATGAAAACCTATAAGTTTTATAAAAATTTTGTATAATTTTTAGAATTTTTCATAAAATACAATTTTGCATGAACTTTAAAACTAACAAATGTGCTATGAAGATTACAATAACAAAATATAAAATAATTTATAAAATTCGTAAGGCTTGTATAAATACACATTAATTTAAATGTGCGTACAAGCAAATTTCTGATATAAATTAAAGATTTTGAAAAGATATGACGCATTGCTTATAAGAAAATATTATAGTAGTGTGTTTTTTTTTTTTCATTTATAAAATGTTCAAAGTATGGAAACATGAACTACGGTGGGTCAGTCTAATAAGAAGAAAGAGAGAGCATCAAGGAAACAAAATATCAAGAAAAAAGATATATAATTACTTAGCAACGGTTTTTATGTAATGCAACACTTGAAATGTGTTGCTGGACTATTGGCAGCATTTTCTAATTACTTTATGCAACAATTTTGAATTTTTCACTCTATAATAGTCGAAATCATAAATATTTTTAAATAATAATATTTTATTATAATGAGGTTTGCTGCCAATAATTTTTTTAAATATATATAGCTTAAGATCTTGCAATAACACTTTGTTAACTAAAAATAAACTAAATAAAAATAAAAGCAATTCTCATTTTTTTCTTAAAAGAGTTATAGGATAGAAAATATCTGAGATTTCATCACAAGCTAGACTAGATTGAACAACCTGCATGGACACAATCTAAACCGCAGAAAACAAAAATAACACTAGAAGGAAATAAGGTACCAACCAACCACCCGATGTGATTAGGTGGCTGGCGTTACTATGCTGTCTCTACCCAAAACTAGTTTTACTGGTAAATGGATCTCTACATCAAACACTTTCCAGTTTTTAGATAAGTTAACTCGAAGCTTTTATGGCAAATCTTCAAAACCCTCCAATATCTCTTGTGTCGGCGTGCTCTTGAATCTAATAACTTCTCTGCCTTTGGATTTGAAGATTTACTCTCTTCTAACTCCATCTGAGTTTTTGTTACATTGTCATGTCTCTCCATAGCTTAGTATTCATTGTGTGTGCGTGAGTTATTAGAGGTTGCATCAACACTACTATGCTTGCAGATATCAACCTTAACGGATGAGATCATATTAAATGAATTAGAGTATAAAATCATAGCTTGAGTAGCCAATAAGCTACAATATGGGAGCCGTACTTGATTACGATCAATAAAGGATCTGTTAGGACTTTAAAAATAAAACGAACAGCATTAGATATTATTGTTAATGTCTTTTTTGATTAGGTCTTAGACAATAGGAGACAAAATGTGTTACCTGATCACAACTAATGCCAAATCTAGTAACTCTGTTCTTTTTTAAAAAGCACTTGTTGGATATTACCAGTATCATTCGAGATAAAAATTCTGTGTTAAAATATGTTCTACATCGGTTAGTTGTGATGTAAAAATACTCTTTATAAGTGTTGAGCAATCCTCCTCCTTACAAGATATCTTTTAAGAATTTGAATTAGGCTCACACATTTCTAAGATGATATCAGAATGTCATAGTTTTGCTATGCGCTTGTAGTGTTTCATTCTTATAAACTTGACGTACCTTTTAGGGATTGGAATTAGGCTCACACGTTTCTAAGGCTTTGAAGTGTTCTGCAGTAATAAATTTGCATTACTCCACCAGAAGGATTGTATATACCCTGATGCTGAACAACTTATAGGGATTGCAGTTGGCTTTGAAATTCTAAATTTTGTTTTCCTAAACTTTGCAATTCAGACTCTAATAAACTCATCCTATTACTAATGCCCTGATATGCTTCATTAAGTCTTCATTACTAGATTTGAATTCCTAAACCTGCGCTTCTAGCTCACTGATTCTTGTGGATGCCCCTTGGTATTCTTGAAATGCCCTTATTGGGATTTTGTTTGTTAAGAACCGAGGTAATAATACTCAGAAACAAAAACTAATTGATCTGGGTATCCTCAACATTATTCAACCGGGTAGTAAGCTCTTCAATGCATTCACCTTTAACTTCTCTAATTTTGTTGCGATTCACGAAGATTTTGGATTGATGGCAAGCGGCAACTAATTGCTCAGTTTCTGGGTATGATGCCCATTTGTCTCCTTATCACGTAGATTTTCGACTGATGGCAAGTGGCAACTAATTGCTGAGTTGAGACTTTGTGATAGGAAATCCTTCCTACGACCCATATGTTCCCCAGTGTAAAACAACACTCATTGTAAATTTAAGCTATTCAAAGTAGGAGAACCACACACCAGCTATCCGCCATACAGAATTTGATTATAAACAGAACACAGTAGGGCAGTGAAGGCAGCCTCTCTTCATGACACCACTGTAATCTAGAACCAAATTTGCAGATGTACCCCTCGTCGATTAGGAGGGCTTTCACCAAGGTTCGACCTTCGCAGAGATGCCTTGAGGACCAACAACTAAGAGAGAGGAAAATAGAGCACCATCAAATGATGACAGCGATAAAAGCTTAAGAATTGTAGAGATATGTCCAAGCTTCACCCTTTCGACAATAAACAAAAAAGTGGGAACGAAAAGAAAACTTAACCGACTACTCCTTAAACTTCCGAAACCACCAACACTGGCGACATGTGTACTTGACGGAGGTTGCTGCTTACGAAGATTGCTGGCAAGCTGAGCCACAAAACTCAGGTACGCCCTTGCTGCTGCAGATGAGAAATAGAAAAGCTCGACGTCGGGATAAGATCCGGCAAATATCGACGATCTTCAGCAGGCGGTACGAGGTTTTGCCTCACTTGAACCTTCTGTTTTTTTTTTTTTTTTTTTTTATGATCCTTATTCCAGTTAACAATTCTCATTCCTATAAATATAATAACAGGAATTGTCATATAACAACAAGGCTTAAATGTTTAGAAATATATGTATCTAACAAATACAACAATGTCTTCAAGATCCATGTCTTCACCATCTCATGAATATCTTCCATCTAATAAAATTTCCTACATCAAATATAAAATGAATATCTCAGTTTATAGGCATTCTAAAAAGGGTAGACAGTTGTTGGAAGTAAAATTTTCCCTCTTCTATATTATAAGTTGATTTTGGACGATTACATTCATATAAATATCATCACAAACTTGGAATAGACAATCAAAAGAAAAGAGACTAATATTCCATGTATTCTGATTGGTTATCGAGTTTTACAAAGAAAATACCATAGATAATATATCCAAATCTAACGTTCATTTTAAAAAGAAATACCAGCCTACCAAGAATTAAATTTCTTGTACGCCAACTGTAAAAAGCAATTAAAGAGAAAATTTTCAATTACTTGATCTTAATTCATGAAGAAAAATTGTACATGTTTCCAATAGCATTTTCATTTGATAGGTGGTAAATTCTACCCAGCTACACTTATATTAAGCAATAACATTTTAGGAGATATAATTTTTTTATCCCGCTAAATTAGTTATCATAAATATATTTTATATTACTTTTAAAATTTATTAATGGATTAATAACTAATTTTAGCTGATGTAAACTTTTGTAAATTTAACCTACACTAGCCCACACTGCTACAGTGAATTTGCATTATGCTTTTTAAATTTATCTTCCTTTTTTTTTTAATCGAAATATATGTAAAGTATTCTTTCCCAATTCCATCTTCTATGGTATCATTCCTTTCTTTTTAACCAATTTTTTTTCCCATTACAGTTTTAGGTGATATTTTTTGTAATTTTGTCTGAATTTTACTTTTTCGGTCTCTCCTCTGAAACTTGGATATTATGAAAGAAATTTTTAACACCCACCCACTTTTTTTAGTATTCTTTATTCTTTGTTTTACTCCTTTAGTTGTTAATATTACTTTTTTTTCTGATTTTTTTTAACACCCACCCATTTTTTTAGAAAGTTATTCTTTGTTTTACTGCTCTTTTAATAGTTAATATTACTTTTTTTTTCTTCCTTTTGCAAGGAGAGGTTTTTTTCTTTTTTATTCTTTATCAAACCTTTGTCATAGTCCACCTCTGTTTTTCTGAAATTTGCCTATTGTGAGAGTTATACAATTTCAGGTAAATTCTTATTCCAATTTTTTGTTTTGAACTGATACAGCTCAAATTGCAAAAGATAGAAGATAATTGGATTGAAGAGAGCTCCAAAAATTGATAGCTTCTCACAGTATTTCCACAGAATTTGATCAAATTACAAAGATGGCCAGTCAAAGCTATATTTGCTCATCCAAATCTAATAATTCCAATAAAACATAGACATTTAGCACTTAGTTATAACATAATTAAGAGCAGAAAAGAAAGAAGAAAATAATAAAAGCATGTGTTGATAAGAACTTGGAGGAAATGGGCCTCCTGTATTGTGATAAGGTTGCATATGGACATGGCTTGTCAATTGGATTGTATCATTTACTCCCCTGAAAAGCATTCTTGTCTTCAAGAATGGTAACAACATTTAGGTGCAGAAAGCTAGGAGACTGATGCTTGAAATGCTGGTATTCCATCCAAGTAGTTTCCTCCAGTGGAATCTGGGACCACTGGATTAGAAACTCAGTCACTGATATGATGCCTTTCTACTTCATTCTTCTACTCAAGATAGCCACTGGATTAAGGGGGATGGAGTCAACAACAACAACACGAGGTAAGGTAGCAAAACCCTTGTGGGAACCATTATGTTTCTTCAAAAGTGATACATTGAAGACCGGGAAAAGTTTGGGATTAAGGGGAAGGTCAAGCTTATAGGTAACAGCACCAATCCTTTTTAGAATGTTTAGGGGCCCATAAAATAGTGAAAAAAGCTTATGGAAAGCTCGATTAGGCAATGAAGCCTGCTTGTAAGGTTGGATTTTCAGGTAAACAAAGTCACCTATAGCAAATTCTCTTTCTGAATGATTTTTATCAGCCTGCAATTTTGTTCTGTCCTAAGCTTTCTACAAATGAAACTCAAGTAACCTAAGAATCTGATCCCAGGTTTGAAGTACTTTATCCACAGCCTTCACAACATAATCACCTTCCAAATAAGGGATGAATGGAGTTGGAGGATACCCATAAAGTGCTTTAAAGGGAGTCATCTTAATTGCAGACTAATAGTTGGAATTGTACCAAAACTCTACTAAGGACAACCAAGATGACCATTGCTTAAGAGTATCACCGGACATACATCTCAAGTACCCTTCAAGTGTTCTATTAACAACTTCTGTTTGGCCATCCATTTGAGGATGGTGGGTTGTAAATTTAAGTAATTGAACTCCCAAAGCTTTAAAATGTTCCTTCTAGAAGATACTGAGAAATATAGGGTCTTTATCATTGATGATAGTGCAGAGACTCCGTGTAATTTATAGATGTTGTCTAAGAAAAGTTTAGTTATTTGAATAGCAATGAAATTATGGCTTAACGGTATGAAATGAGAGTATTTAGTAAATCTATTTGCCACAACCAACATGACTTATCCTGAGGGATCGACAATCTAGTAATGAAATCCATAGGCAAGATTGCCATGCATGATCTTGAATGGGTAATGGTTGTAGCAAGCTAGGATTTCGGATAAGCTTAGGATTGAATTGCTAACAAATATAGCATTCCCTAATAAAGGTTCAAACTATCTTTTTGCATACCTTTCCAATAAAAGACAGCAACAAGTCTATTGTAAGTTACACTTATCCCTAAATGACCCCCAAGTAGAACAATGATAGAATTCCAATAATTGAAGCTTAAGATAAGAGTCTCTTCCTGCAACCAATTTGCCTTTTCTTTTTAACATCCCATTGGACCATTGATATCAGGGGTAGAATTGGGGTTTTTTCATAAGAGTTTAAATTTTAGCCTGGAGTTGATGGTCATTCTAAACATTAAGCTAGACCTAGCTAAGTGTTACAAGTCATCCTTATAATCAATTTGAAAAGTACATAGTCATACTCCTTGCATTTTTAGCTTTACATCCACATAAGATAGCATAGAATCTCCACCTAGTGCTATAAAAAAAAATCAAATGTCAACTCACGAAAAGTATGTCTACTTGTGTTATATGGCTTTTAGCTCAAAATGCTCTTTAGGGGGGAAATGTTGATAGCTTGTTAGGCGCTTCAGGGCACATTAGGGCCTTGTTAGGTACTCGTTCGAGCCTCATTGGCACTTAGTCTATGGGTCCAAAGGAAAGTATTGGCTTGAAGCCTGCCCTACATGCTCTAATCTATGTAATGATGCATATATCAATAAAATAGAGTTGTTCATCTCCCTATTCAATTGTCCCTTTATTTTTGGTAGTTGCCTATTAGAGGCTATTTATATGGGGCATTCTTAAAGCTCGATTATTTGATTGCTTTAGTTTACTTGCTTATATTACCTTTAGACATATTGTGCATATTCCATAATGCCCTATGTATCTCTAAGTGTGGCTCAGGTATGTTGGAAGGTTGGCATGTTAGCAAATATGGTGAGCATGCACCATACGATTTTAGCTAGAAAGCTACCAATCTGTGACATTTGGTATTAAAGCCCAGTTGCTAGAAGAGTAGATTGAGTGGCCATACGAACTTAGCTTTACACCAAATGCTAGTCTTGCTAAGCAACTAAGTTCTCACCAAGCACTTAGAAGAGCAGGCAAGGAGATGTAGGCAAGAAAACATGATAGGCAGGATGAATTGACTTAAGAGTCAGGTGGAAGGAGTAAGTTCTCATCATGTCAAGGTGGATAGTTGGATGAGATTTGGCTTGTCCAAGCTTATAAGGGTTGTGCAAGGAGCGAACATTTCTCAAACTCATAAAGAGACACTGTCAAAGACTTGGCCAAGAGGGTATCAAAAGATTAGAGCAAATCTTGGGCAAAAATATGAGAATGTTGCAACTGAGGGAATGTTATTGGTGCATCAGGTGCATGCTTGTGCAGAAGTCAGTGGACTTGCTATATAGTGGGGACATTAGTTATGCACTCATTTATAGTAGCATTCGAGGGAATGTAAACAACTTAAGAGAATGAATGAATTGACAACCTATTTGGTAGGAGAAGTCTCAAGAGAAGCCATGATTTGCCAAAGGGCTTGGCCATATCTTGAGGGACAACTTAACAATTGATGGAGTCAGAGGGCAAAACATTGGTCATGCAAGAATGCATGGCCACACCATAACTAGAGGGTTGAAATATCTAGAAGGATAAGAGAATTGACAGCTTATCTAATGGAAGGAAGCCTCAAGAGAAGCCTTAGTCTTGTGAAGAAAGCTTGACCACATCCATAAGGGAGATATGAGCTTTTAATGAAGCCTAGAAGGTGAAAACATGGTTGTGCTAGAACGTGTGGCCACAATAAAAAGTTGGCACATCTCTTTTGATTTTGTTAAGCAGACAAATCTTATTAAAGAAGTCCAAAATCATGTTAAAAGGCTGAAATATCCAAAGGGATGCATCGAGTAAGTGAATCCAGTGGGAGGAGTCCAAGATTATGTCAGAGGTATGATCAAATTCAAGTCAAGATGGTTCAGAGGGATCATTTAAGATGCTAAGGAGCTAGTGCATTATAGCCGTGAATTAGCCTTTATGGTAATGAACTTAGAGTTCACAATTGCTACTACATAAGCATGTGATGCTCAAGCCAGAGTGATAGACTACTCTAAGCTCAACTCCTGGGGGAGCCATTAGAGAATGCACCCGTAGTAGGCTATAATGGCCTAGACATCAAAAGATAATCCACAAAAAGTGCTAGAGGGCATCGATCTTCACAGAAGTGGCTATGAGAGCCATGATACAAGAGTGTATCAACTTCAAAATTCAAGCACTAAAGAATGCAAACTTAGGAGAAGTCATAAGGACCACGGTGCTAGAAAAGCATCAACTCCAAAAAAGGCCATAACGACTAAGTTTCTAGGAGGTATCAACTCAAAGAGGGTCAAAGGATCTAATCAAATGGCATAGTGAAGTGCGAGAAATTTTTAAAGAAGGGATTAGTTTTGTGTTTCGCATTGATGTATGGGTATTAGATGTAAGGCATCTCTAGTAGTAGAGTCCCAAACACTAAACATGGGCACAAGCTATAGGGGTAGCAAATCGAGAGGTATGAAGGTAGCGCATGCAAATTACAAAGGTGGTGAGCACTAGAGTTTTGGAGCAAGCTCATCCAAAGTCTATGGAGGTAGTGAAGTTCTTAAGTTTCAAAGGAAGCTTATCGAAGTCTGTAGAGATAGCAAAATTCTCGAGTTTTAGAGGAAGCTCACTAAAGTCTGTGAAGGCAACAAAGTTCTTGAGTTTTAGAGGAGGCTCACCTGAAAGTCTATGGAAGTAGCAAAATTCTTGAGTTTTAGAGGAAGCTCACTAAAGTCTAGAAGGCTACAAAGCTCTCGAGCTTTAGAGGAAGCTTACCTGAAGTTTACAAAGGCAACAAAATTCTTAAGTTTCAAAGGAAGCTCACCCAAAGTCTGCGAAGGTAGCAAAATTTTCATGTTTCAAGGGAAGCTCACTAGAGTCTATGGGGGCAACAAATTTTTTATGGAACTAGCTCAATGAGGCAAGCAAAAAGGAAGTCAAGGGAGAAGTTGAAACTAAAGATTGTCCTAATGTTATGTTAGGTTGAGAGTGTCATCTTTTCAAAAGTCCTCAAGTTCCATTAGCTCAAAGAGACAAGCTAGGAGTGGTCAAAGGAATAGCTCAGAGAAGTAGGCTAAAAACCTTCATTCAGAGTTTGAGATAGTAGTTTGAAAGGAGCAAATTGAAGACCTTCTTGGGAGCTGTGTCAAATTGAGATGTCAGTGAGGACACTAACACTCTTTAAGTTAGGGAGAATGTCACAAGTCAACCTTATGATCAATTTGTGGAGGAAAACATGCTTGATTTGACACTAAAATTTGTGAAAAAAATAAGCATTGTATGGAAGCCTTGTGATTCAAATTTGGGAGCAATCCGACTTGTATACTATTTTTCTAATTTTTTCTCATTTCTAGGTATTTCTATAATTTTAGTGGTGTTTGCTTGTCTAGTGTAAGTTGAAAAGCACATGCTCACATTTCTTGCATTTTTAGCTTCGTGTCCATATCAAATGATGAAAATTCCACCTAGAATTATGAGAAAAGACTTTATGTTAACTCATGAAAAGTATGTCTACTTGTGTCAAATGACCTTTAGCTCAAAATACTTTTTAGGGAGGAAGTGTCAATAGCTTGTCAAGTGCTCATCGAAGCCATATTGAGGCTTTTTTGGGTACTCATTTGGGGCTAGTTGACACTTAGTCTAGGGGTCTAAAGGAATATATTGACTTAAAGCCTCTCCTACACACTCTAATTTATGCAATGAGGCATATATCAATAAAATAGAGTTGTCCTTCTCCCTATTCGATTATTCCTTTATTTTTGCCTATTACACGTGAGAAGCTACTTGTTTGGAGCATTCTTGAGTCTCAGTTGCTCGATTGCTTTAGTTTACTTGTTTATGTTGCCTTTGAACATATTGTGTATATTCCACGATGCCCTGTATATCTATCCAACTATGGCTCGAGTATGTTAGAAGGCTAGCATGTTCACAAGAGTAGCAAACATGCATCATACGCTTTTAACTAGAGAGTTACCGACCCGTGACATTAAGAAAGTTGGAACTGATAATGGAGGTGGCCATGAGAGATAAGTGAGCCACCTCTCTAGACTATACATTAACCCCAATGTTCTCTTTGCCATATTTGTATTGGATTTGACAGTCATAGCCAACAAGTTTCTCAAGCAATTTTTGTTGGAAGGGAGTATGAATTTGCTACTCTAGAAAATGTTTCAAGGCCTAATAGTTTGTTTTGATGATAAAGTGGGTTCCTAAGAGATTAAAATGTCATTTTTTGACTGTATATACCAAGATAAATAGTTCCCTCTTATAAGTAGACATAGACTAAAATTTGGAGCCTAAAGCTTTACTGAGGAAGACAATGGGTTTGTCTTCTTTTATGAGGACACACCAATACCAATACCAAAGGCATCGGTTTCCAAAATGAAAGGTTGGCTAAAGTCAAGTAGGGCAAGATTGGAGCCAAAGTCATAGCATGCTTGAAGGCATTGAAGGCTGATTGTGTTGTAGGGAGTCCATGGAAAATGATTCTTCTTTTTAAATAGATCTGTGAGAGGCCTAGCAATAGAACCATAACCCTTCACAAATCTCCTATAGTAACCCCTAAGTCCGAGGAACCATTGCGTTTCCTTAACCTTAGTTGGAGTTCGCCAAGTTTGCATGTCATTTATTTTTCTTGGATCAACTACCACACCCAGTCTAGAAAAAATACGGTCGAGGTATTTAACCTATTAAGACTCAAAAGCACACTTGCTTCTCTTAACATAAAGCTTATGGGCTTGCAGCATATGCAAAGTTAGTCTTAAATGAGTCATATGGTCCTCCCATGTCTCACTGTAAACCAGAATATATCATTAAAGAAAAATAAAATGAATTTTTTAAGGTATGGTCTAAAAACATCATTCATAAGAGCTTGGAAGGTAATTGGGCTATTTGTCAAGCCAAAGGTCATAACAAGCAACCTATAGCGGCCTGAGTGATTTTTAGAAGCAGTCTTCAAAATGTCAACCTCATGCATCCTCAGTTGATGATAGCCAGCCTTAATATCAAATTTAGTGAAGTATTTGGCTCCTTTTAAGTCCATCAATTAATGGAATTGGAAACTAGTCCATTGCAGTCAAAGCATTAAGTTTTTGAAAAACCACACAAAATCGCCAACCTCCATCCTCCGTTGTTACAAGTACCATGGGCGAAGCATAGGGGCTTATGCTAGGTCGAATCACACTAGACTGCAACATATCAGCAACTAAGTTTTCAATTATATCCTTTTAAAAGTGTGCATACCTATATGGTCTCATACTAAAAGGAGAGCTGCTTTCTAAGAGAGGGATCTTGTGGTCATGCTTTCATTCAGGAGGTAACTCAGAGTGGTCTAAAAAAGTATCTTTGAACTCTTCAAATAACAAAAAGAGTGCAAAATCTTGATCTCTAGTCAAAGAACAGGGTTGCTCTATCATAGAGAGTGTTAACTAGTGAGGATCAGGTGATTAATCTTGTTGAGGTAACATAGCAACTACCATGGAGACAACACAATGGAAAGCCTTATTAACAACCTTGCAGTCCTCCTTAAGGGAAATATCCTTTGAATTCCCTCGAATACACCCTGATAAATGAATTGCATAACTATAGTTTTAAAGTTCCACTAAATATTGCCAAGAGTGGTTAATCATTGGATACTAAAAATAACTCCAGAACCATTCAAGGCAAGCACTAGAAGGTCTAGAGAAAATTTAGTCCCTTGGAGATCAAGAACTCCTTTACACATGTATTGAACTTCCATCTTGTTGCCATTAGCCACCAACACCTAACATGAGGTAGTATACAATAATTTATGCCCCAAAGTTTTTGTCCAGTCAATGTTGATAAAGTCGAGTACTGCCTGTGTTTATCAGTACAGGAAACTTTTGTTTTTTAATGAGACCATCTACTTGCATAGTATGGAAGCCTTCTATACCCTGCAAGGCATGCACAGAGATGTGGATTTCCTTATCAACTCGGGGACAATCAGCTGTAGAAGCCCAAGCAAGCTCATATGCTAGGATCTCTTGTTTTTGTTCCACAACTTCCTCTTCCTCATCAATAGGCTCAATAAGCTACGAGTACGTCCAAGAATTTCAATATCCATGACCAGGGGTCAATTTTTCCTCACTGCAAACACAAAGGCTTTAGCTCGTCGTTCATTCCATTCAGTTTGACTCATATTTTTAGCGAATTAGGTTTTTAGGTTTTGTTTACATGGGGAACATAGAGTTTTAAAAGGTGGAAAATAATGAGGTTTAGGTGGTTGGTGTATAGAATGTAAGGAATTAGAGGAAGGAGGTTTAGAGGTAACGGGGGTTGGAAATTGGAAGAAGAAGAAGTAGGGGAATAAGGTTGGGAGATGTAAGGAGAAAAATTGGCAAAAGGTTGTGATGGTGGATATTTGTAATAAGTTGGAGTTTTTGGGGTTAAAGCATAAGTGGGATTGCAAACCATGTCAAGCAAGATGTCTTCCTGGAGTTGGGCTAAATACATTGCATCAGCTAAGGATAAAGGTTTAAGCAGATGGACTGATTTCTCTAAGGGGCTTTTCAAGCCACCCAAAAAATGACTTACAGATTGAGCATCACTAAGGCTAGCCCGAGCAACTAAATCATCAAAAATTTCCATGTAATCATCTAAATCCCCAATCTACTTGACATTGGTAACTTCAGCCAATAGTTCATCAAAACAACCTTCATCAGAGTATTTGCCTAAATTGTGCATATATAAGAAATTTCCCTGTCGCACATGTAATGTTTTGTTGAAATTTATTTTATATTTTGAAATTCAGACCATTCAATCATATTAATATAGTACAAATTAGAGTGTAAAATACAATCACACAATATCATACTGAGTTTAGTCTATTTGAGTTTGATGATGCATCTATGTTCTTTCTTATGGCAATAATCAACAATTCACTCCGCTTTCAGCAATCTGCTCCTTCAATCAATTGAGTAGGATCACTCCTCAAGCAACCGTGGCCCTTTGGGGAATTTCTATTGTCACTAATGGGGAGAAGCAATCTGATAACTAAGGTTGAAAAGTAGGCACCCATCATATAGTATCGAACTGAGTCAAAGAACCTACCTATCACCGAATCTTGACCGAAAAAAACCACTATAGGCCTAAGTACCCAATAAGCCCAGCTCTATGTCACTAATTAGATCAATTGTCATAAACTACCTTATTTATGGATTGTGTAAGTCCAAATAAGAAATCCTAACAATCTCTCACTTGGATCACATCATAAATATCGGCCACTTTAAGTAGTGCCATGACAAGACGGTACTATTATACTCATAGGTCAAAATTGAGATCATAAACATCCAATAGTGCATAACAACATATCCAATAGGGATAGTGATGTCAAACATATCGAATGCCTACACCTCGTCAACCAAAAATTTGATATCTGATAGAAATATCCTTTAAAGGGAAAATATGCAAAATGAGATTTATATAACCAAAAATTTGTGATTGTATATAAATCTCCATACAACAGTCTTAGCATCTACCCAATATGCCAAATGATGAGACATGGTCTACATATATCTAATAACATGCCATAACCAAAAAAATTGTGCACAAAATATGGCAACATCACAAATACTTCATTATGAACATTTCATTCAACAAATTTCATGAGTATTTCATTAAACAAATCTTGAGATTAACAATTCATTTATTTCATAATGTCAAATGCAATAAAACTCCCATTAACCCTTAATATCAAAAGACTTAGACAAACTCATATTGGTTACGTGATCTTTGAATACACAAATTGCTAAGCCTTTGGTTAATAGATCCACGAGCATGTGATTTGTGAAAATATGCTCAATGCAAGTGACATGCTTGCCTATTTTCTCTCTCACGAACTGGTATTTCATGTCAAAATGCTTTATACAAGCAAAATTTTTATTGTTGAGAGAAAAGTTCACAATAGCAATGTTGTCGCAGAAGGTGGTCAAGGGTTTGGAGATGCTCTTAACAATGTCAAAAATAGCAATAAACTTCTTTAATGACATAGCTTCACCAGTAGCTTTATAGCATATGACGTACTCTACTTCCATCATGGAGGTAATAGTAAGTGACTATTTGTTGCTTTTTCATGATATAGCTCCTTATACTATCATAAAGATGTACCTAGATGTCAATTTATGGTCATCTAGACAACCAACTGTAATACCCAAAACTACTACCAATAATCATTATAAAATGATAATGATAATAATAAATGAATTTAGTATTTTTGTTCAGCTGTTTGGACATGTTATTTACTTTGAGTACTTATTAAATCCATAGATTATTTTGGTGTAAAATAATTTAAAGCTTTAGATTTTAATAAATGAAGTAGTAGTTTTATTAAATGGATTTTGAAAGTACATGATAGTATGTGTTTGAAATGTTACCTAGTGAAATAAAGTATGTAAGGTTAATACAAAACAAAGAAACATTTTAGAAAGTTAAGTTTGGAAGTGTATCAGAAGAAGTAGTAGTAGTGATGCCACCTTCTGTATTAAATTCATTTATATGGATTTGACTTTTCCTCTCTTATTTAAAAAAAAATGACAATTACTTTTAGTTTAGTCAAAGTGACAACCAAATTCCCTTTTCCCTTTTCTTTTTTTCAATGTTGTCCAAACACACTAGCAGTAAAGGATTGAACACAACTTTTTCTCACTCATCATGAAGCATGACGTTTAGGAGCTTTTATCATTGTGCCACCAGCCAATGCCACCACAAGTCCATTCAGCTCATTGGCATTATCAATCTCACTAAAGCTGTTGTGCTTTGTGGCAGAAGGCAGAGTCATCGCTATTGTGTTCTGATACTCAAACATTTGATGCCTTCCTCTTCACCTTAACTCAAATTGAGCTCCTAAAGTATTTCTCTGAGGTAAATGAACTTATGTATGCCTTAATATCAAATTATTCTAGGATAGGTTTAGTAATTTCAAATTAGACACTCATGCACCCTAACCTTTATCTTATGGAACATAGGGATTGTTCTTAAAATTTTCCACTGATTATTGTTGCATTGGCAAGAGTTAGACAGATTTAAATTAAGGTTCAATGCAATTGAAGAAAATCTTAGGTAAGTATTTCAAAAATTATGTGAAATCTAGTCTTTAGGGTTTAATTTAATTTTTTGGGAATTAGAATACCTTACTTGATTAGAAGCTAATATTAGGATTTTACTCTTAATTAAATGCAAATAAATGAAAGAATTTTGATGGAACTTGAAGGAGGAAGCTTAGAAATTGCAATTTGATTTAGTTGAAAGAACAAAAGCTACTTGAACACTTGAAAGGTGAGTGAATGGCTTACTACCTTATAATTTATTTATGTACTATTTGTTTTATTATGACTTAGTGTAAAAATAGAAATTTATTATTTTGCTGGCTTGAGATAAGGGGATTGGAATTAGTGAACTTGTTAGAATCTTACATATGAGGGAAATGAAATTTATTCATTGTTAGGGAAATTGAATCTATATTGGTGGCTAGTTTGGGTAAATTTAGGAATCTTGACAATATGAATTTTTATGAATAATAGAATTGATTACTCAAATTTTAGGTTAAGTTTAAAGCTTATAATTGGTTCAAATTTTCTTGTCAAGTTGCTTGAGTATATTGGAATCATGATTCATGAGTTGTAAATTATAAGTGTGATATTTTTTGCATTCTAATTAAAAGTGTTGTTTTTGGCATGATGAATTTTATGTTTAATTTACAATTTAAAATTCCTGAATTTATTTACTTAAAGGTATAAGGTGAATCAAGTGAACAATAAGTTGTTTGAAGCTGTGAAATTGGCAGAGAGATGGTTAGGGATGAAAGGTGTCATTTTAGGAGAGGATCTTATAACCAAAGAATAGGTAGTTGATGAGTGAATTACTATCTTCCTTTTTATAATTCAAAATGATTAGTGGAGTTGAGTGTGAATAGTTAAGTTGTATTATGAATTTTTTTTTTATTTGCTTGGAGTAATGAAATGGCTTTACTTGATTGTTATGGATGGAATGTTGGGTTTATTGGTTGTTAAATGAATATTAGTACTGTTGATGGTCAAATCTAGTCAACCTAAGTTCAGAACCCCAAACTACGGATTGAATGTAAAAGAGAGAGAGAGAGAGAGAGGGGAGAACAAGGAGACATCAGGAGTTTTTAACATGGTTCAACTAAAGTTAATTTGACCCCTACGTCTACGGCTTTTATTACTCTTTGCTCAGTATTTTATATTTGATGATTGATTATTTAATGTCCTATGTACAATGATTTCATCCCTTTTTATAATAGTTGGGGGAGTTACAATTTGAATGTAAATCTATAACAAATAAGTATCATGACTTGATTAGGATTCCAAAGTAGATAAAGATTGATGGTTATAATGGATTTCATTGAACTGATGGTTGTGAATGTGTGCTTCAATCTATGAGCTAAGCCTTATTCTCAATGATCTACGGTTGCTACTTTAACTCGTGTTAACCAATGACCTAAGCTCACATAGGGTGACCTAATGTCTTAGTCTAGTGACCTCCATCCTGGACAAACTAGGCCTTTATTAGCTAAGTCTGTTCATTAGGCTTTTACTAACCCATTTGCATGGTATCAAAAATTACTCACAACATTAGCCCCCCAGCTCTTAGTTTGTTCTGCAGACTGGGAGCTGAAGTCTTGCTAGTAAAAGCTTGTAATTTCATTTTGTGATGTCGTTATTCAGACTTATGTCCTATCATCTTACCTGTGCTATCCACATTTAATGCGTATTTTCCCCTGGTCGTAAACGTGGCAGTGACCAAGCCTCATTTCTTGTGTGGCCATTAGATTGAGGGCATTTGATCAGTTTCGAGTTCTATTGGTGAGGCTAGGTGAGTTATTTAAGACATGAAAGATCCTTTTTCCTGCTTCCTAAGGGTTTAGTGATCTGATGGACTCATTGGTTAAGCCGCCCTATTTTTTTGACAGTCTGGATCTTAGATGAAGTACTATAGGACGTGTATGACCTACTACATAGGAAGTTCCTGTGGATAATTCCTCTCTAAGGATCTTAGGAAGTTTTGTATAGATCTTATTTCTTCATGGTGATGCTAAAGAATTCAATTCTTTCATCTTTATTCTTTTGCCTCCTTAAGAGGAGTATGAGGAGAAGTTTGAGAGCAATCTGACAGATGACCATATGATGGACGATGAGCTTATTGCATGGGTTGTTCCCCCAGCCCATCAACCAACCTTCCTCTTAGGATATGATAGTTGTAGGCCTATTTTGATCAATATTTTTTAAATCTTTCATCTGTAAATTTTCCTCATTGACTAAGATTTTTAATGAATTTTTCATGATTATCTTGCTTTTCCAAATACCACAAAATATAACATATAGGTTGACATGAATAGATTCCTACAAATCACAACTTAATAAACATTAGCTAAGTTAAATGCCCAATTAGTCTCATCAACTTGTGAACCATGACAATGTATATTCATTAGGTTGAAGTAGGTTTCACGGGTCGTGTGCGTAGGTAGGTCACGCCATAATAATCGTGTTGCTTAGTGGGTTGCATGAATGCAATGCTAAGTAGTAGTTTGCATGCGGTGCCAAATAGTAGGTCGAATGTATACGATGCCAAGTAGTAGGCCACATGCGGTGCCAAATAATAGGTCACATGCAATGCCAAGTAGTAGGTCACATGTATGCACCTCAGATAGCACGAGTTCAAGTGCCTAGGTAGGTCGTACAGATGCACCTCAGCTAGCATGAGTTCGAGTGCCCAAGTAGGTCGCACGAATGCACTTTAGCTAGCATAAGTTTAGGTGCTTAGGTAGGTCGCACAGATGCACCTTAACTAGCACACCATGACAATGTATATTTGTCAAGCAAGACAATGTATATTTGTAGGTCAAACCATGACAATGTATATTTTTCAAGTAGGACAATGTATATTTGCTAGGTTAAATTCCTCGATAGATCGTGTGAGTACTCCCCAGCTAGCAAGCCATGACAATGTATATTTATCAAGCATGATAATATATATTTGTCAGGTTAACCATGACAATGTATATTTGTCCAACATGACAATGTATATTTGTCGGTCAACTATGACAATGTATATTTACCAATCAAGATAATGTATATTCGTCAGGTTAAATGTCCAGCAGATCATGCCTCAGCTTGCAAACCATGACAATGCATATTTGCTGAATGGCAATGTATATTTTTTAGATTGAATGTCTAATAGATTGCATGGATGCACCTCAACTTGCAAACCATGACAATGTATATTTGTGGAATAACAATGTATATTTGTTAGGTTGAAGATTTATTAGTAAACACTCATAAAAATTTAAGGGCGAATTTGGGTGCTTTTATTAATATCTAAATAATATTATAGAAATGTGAATATGGTTCTCACTGCAGATGCCCACTCTTGCTCGAGATCCTGCTGGGGCTACTGATATTGATGTCCCATAGGTCGCATCACTTAGTCTTTTAAGTAACCTCTCTTGATCAAATCCTCAATTACGTCTTTAAGTGCCCAACAATCCGAAGTATCATGTCCGATTTCATCATGGTATGCATAAAATTTGTCTTTGTTTCTTAGCATCTTGGAATCTTAATGGGATTAGGCTTCCCAAAGTCCTCTCTATCTTTCTCCATTACGAATATCCTATCCTGAGTATCTAAAAGGATGCTGTAACTGTCATGATGACCTTAATGCTGAGGTTGCTCATTCTTGGCCATCTTTGTAACCTGATTTTCGGAGCCATCATTCTAACTTTCTTTGATGCTCCCATCATTGCTTCTCTTTTTACTTTGGTTGGAGCTAGTAGCCTCATCATTTTGATCAGACTTCTTAGGGCCAAAGGTTTCCTCCCACCTAATCTCTGTGGCAGCTTGTTCATAAAATTCACCTGGATCCCTCACTAGAGACTTATATACGGTCTCTTATAGCTTTCGATCTTTGTGAATCCTTGTTAAGATCACTATCAAGATGCTCTCATCTAAGGGATTCTCCACATTATTGACCTCATGCCTGAACCAAGTAATGTAGTCTTTTAGTGATTTGTTCTTCGACTGAAAGATTATTGCAAGGTGGCAGGGTGATGTGAGCCACCTTCTCAGTTCTTTATACTGGTTAATGAATCTCTTCTGGCACTCTTCCCAACTATCAATGCTATGAGCTTTGAGATTCCTAAACCATGTTTGAGGTATGTCTCCTAGAGTGGCTAGGAAGACATAGCATTTGACTAAAGGATTGGTCGTTTGAAGATCCATCTATACATTAAATGCGTCCAGGTGGTTGTATGGGTCGTTATCCCTATTGTATTGTGGGATTATGGGGATTTTAAACCTGTGAGGGAGAAACTCTATGTTGATCTCCCTGATGAATGGTGTTCTTTCTTCATGATGATTTTGATGGTTTTGAGCCAAAAGATGCTTTTCTAACCACTGTAGCCTCTGAAGTAGCTCTTTTACCATTTGGTTTTGGGCTCCAAATCGATGGCTAGAGGATCATCGACTCCTTCCTTGGTTTTGGGAGTGATGACCTGAGGTTCTATGCCTTCTCTACCCGTGGCCTAGTGAGTTTTGATCTGAAAGATGTCTTTAATTGGTCCTATTTAAGTCTTCAACTTGACGTGAACCCCCACGTCACTATCAATCTCCTTTATTATCCTCATGAGCTCAATGGACCTTTAACTTGGCCATGAGTTGGTAGAGTGAATTGAATGAATGTGCTGAAATACTTCTCTAGTTGGCCTCTATTCTTGAGCTTCTTCCTGTGGTTGCTGGAGAGCTTCCTTCTATGCAGCGCCCCCAGCTTACTCTTGTAAGCCCTGGGCTTGTGAATGAGTTAATGCCCTAACCACCTCAACTAACTCCACTATCATTTTCTCAAGTGCTTCATGATGTTGATGCCATGCTTGTATTCCATCAATAATAGCAGGTTAGTGTACAAGCGCTGAGGGCATGCCAGTGGTAACACTTATGGTGGGGATGACAAAAGTGCCTGCCGCAGGGAGCACTAGGTTCCTCTGTTGTTCCATATAACCATGAGATTCATCAACTGCAGCATCTGACCTCTTAGTAGTTCTTCCTCTAGCCATCAGAAAATCAAGGGGAATGCAGTTTAGGGCCCTCCTCCTAGTGCCAAAATATTAATGGTCGAATTTGGTCAACCAAAAAGTTCAGAAAACTCTAAACTGTAGATTGAATGTACACAAAAAGAGAGAAAGAGGAAGAATAAGGAGACACCAAAAGTTTTTAATATGGTTCAACTAAAGTCAGTACCTTCCCAATGTACAAACTCTGAGACAAGCCAAGAATACCCAAAGATATGTTATAATGGATCTCAATGCCTAGGACAAATGAGGCATGTCCAAGATCTTTCATTTCAAAGTGCTTTGACAGTATTTGCTTTGTCTCATTCAATATGACCATATTATTACTCACAAGAAGAATGTCATTAACATATAGAACTAGGATCACAAAATTGCCTGCATGACTTATCATGTATATGCACTGATCTACAACATTCTCCTTGAATCCAAAGAAGTAATGATCTCATCAAATTTGAGATACCACTATCTAGATGTCTGTTTGAAGCCATATATGGACTTTTCACTTTTCAATTTTCAAACAAGGTGTTCCTTATGCTTCTCTTGGAAACAATCTGGTCGTCTCATATATATTGTCTCTAATCAATCACCATTCAAGAAGGCTATCTTGGTATCCATCTAATATAGCTCCAAATTAAAATGAGCTACCAATACCATAATAATTCAGAATGAGTCCTTAGTTAAAACCAGTGAAAAAGTCTCTTTATAATCAAAGCCTTTCTTTTGAGTATATCCTTTGCAGTGAGCCTGGCCTTATACCTCTTGATTTGACCCTAAGCATCCTACTTGGTCTTGAAAATCCATTTGCATCCAACTAGTTTATAATGTGTAGGTTGTTCAACTAGATTCCACACTTGATTTTTGTACATCAAGGCTAATTCATCCTTCATGATGGTGATTCACTCTAAAGAATCAGGACTAGACATAACCTATGAAAATGTGGTGGGATCAAAATCTTCATCAACAACAAAATCATGTTCTTGCAAATAAATCAAGAAATCATTAGAAATTGCTAGCAAGTGAATTTTGTTGGACCTCCTCAAAGGAATATTATCAATCAATTCTGTCGATTCAACATCTTCCACGGTGCTAGATCAACTTGTGGAATGATAGAAGATGATTCACCAAATTGTTGTAGTAGTAGAATTATAACATTGTCTTCTCTTAACGCTATGACGCATGGTGTCTAACTCTATCCAACTCATCTTCAAAATAAATGGCTCTGTCTGATTCAATCACCCAGTAGAATGAGTTGGACAGTAAAACCTACTGCCTCTCAACCCACTACAATAGCCAACGAAAAGCCTAAAAATGGTCTTGGAATTAAGTTTCCTTGTGGAAGAAATATAAGGCTTCACCTCTACTTTATAGCCCTAAACATGAAAGTGCTTCAAACTAGGCCTCTTACCATATAGTATCTTATAGGGAGTTTTGGGTATTGACTTGCTCAGAATTTGATTCAAAACATAGGCAATAATCTTATAAGAATTCAAGCAATGAATAATGAGCAAGCACACACCTCACCATGTCTATGAGGATTTGATTTCTTCTTTCTGCTATACCATTTTGCTCTGGTGTTCTTGGCATAGCGTAACTGGCTTCAATGCCACACTTTTCCAGATACCTAGCAAAAAGTCCAGGATTTCTCCTTGTCTTATCATATCTACCATAGTACTTACCATCTTTGTTGAAGTTGACACACTTAATTTTCTTTCATATTCTGAGCTCAACTACAGCCTTGAAAGACTTAAAAGCAATCAGTGATTTTGATTTTTTTTTTATGAGCAACTTGACCTATCTAAACTTAGAGTAGTCATCTATAAAGGTGATGAAATACTTGTAACCAACCATGGTCGATAGCGAAATAAGGCCATTTATTTCAATGTGGATCAATTATAGGGAAGCTTGTTTTCTATCTCTTTGTCCCTTTCTAGCTCTAGCGAGAAGTCTTCCCTTGATGCAATTTACACATGTGTTGAAATCTGAGAAATCTAGATCATTTAGAACCCCTTCTTTTATTAACCTCTACATCCTCTCTTTGGAAATATATCACAAACATTTGTGCCATAACATCAAGGAACTTTCATTAACTCTATTTCTTTTCTTTCTAACTACTGAATTAATGGAATTTGCAAAATTGGGATCCAAAATATTTTGATACAAACCATCTGATAAAGCACCAAAACCAATCACACATGAATTATAAAGCAATTCAAATTTACCATTTCCAAAATGACAAGAATATCCAATAAGGTCTAATGCAACAACTGAAATTAAATTTCTCCTCATTGAGGAAACATAAACAATATTCTTAAGTTCCAATACATATCCAGTAGATAGACATAAAGAAATATCTCCTATATGTTCCATTTGTACTCTATCTCCATTTCGTAGTCAGACAATCAGCTTTCTATCACTTGGCCTCAGATTTCTTAGCGCCTATAAAGAATTTGTCACATGAATAGTTGTACCAGTATCCAACTACCAAGTATTTGAAAAAACATAAATTATATTTGATTCAAAGCATACTAAAGCTAGAGGAATACCTTTCTTATGTCCATACTTCTTGTAGAACCTACAATTCCCTTTAATCTATGCTTTCTTTGGCTTGTAGCAGTTATACTTGCTTATACCTTTCCTTTTGTCATAGGTCAGCTAACCATGTCTATCCTTATGATCATTTCTCACCTCATGTCCTAAAGATGAACCATGTTGATAGCTTGAGCCTTCCACTTTTTCGTATCTTCCTCTGCCTGGCTAACAATGGAAATCAGCTCATTAATTGTCCACTTACCGTTCTGGGTGTAATATGAAGTCTTCATAGCATCAAATTTAGTAGGTAAATGACTCCAATGCAAGCCAAATAAGGAAACTCTCACCCAAGTCAACATTTATGTCTTTCAATTTGTTGAAATAATGCTCCAGTTTCAAAATGTGCTCCCGCACCCAACGAACACCATACATGGTCTTCTCAAGCAATGATCAGTAATAGCCTTTCTCCACTTTGTCAAATACCATGAACTTTTCAGCAATAGAATCAAGAAACACCTTGGCAATTCCAAATTCAGGGATACTCTGCTTGATGGTGTTATCCATCGTATACTTTATAACTGTTAAACACATTCAATTTGAATGTGTCCATTCTTCATGCTTCACTTTCAGTTTAGCATTGGAGTTTGTATCAATGATAGGCTCCTTCACTTTAAGTGCCAAATCCAAATTCATAACTATCATATACATCTTCAGAGATTCAGCCTAGTCCTCATAGTTTGTCTCATTCAACATCTTTATAGATGTTAATTGCATAGGTAAAGAAGCTAAGGAAAATACATAAACTTTATTAACATATGTAGATGTTTTAATCATGCTTATATTCTCCTCACAAAGACAAATTATATAATTAAACCCAGTATCATATTATAAGGCCTAATACCGAAAGGGTATTTAAGACCTTACAACATAATACAAGAATTAAATATTATCTCCCTAAAACCTATCTCTAATAGGGAGTTTAAGATTATAAGAACATAATATATAATCCTACACTTATGTTATCACCAACTTGTGACATTAATAATAATATACTAATAGGGTATTTAAATATTATTAACATAACCCTTTCCTAGGTCCAATCAAAATTTTAATCATTTAATCTCTAAAAATTTTGTATAATTGGGCCTACGATAGGTGAACTCATAATTACACTAAATCTCAATGGCATAATATAAGTCAAATGATTCCTATAAAATTATTTGTTATTCACATAAGCATGCCAATATCATTTTATAGGCTAAATAGTATTCAAATAATGATACAAAATTCCATGCAGTAGCTATTAACATATGAATCATATCATAAAATTTTTATGACAAAATAACTTTATTTATTTGTCCAAAAAATTAGCACAAAAATAATTAAATAATTATTATTTTCCAAAATTTTTGAAAAAATGTCCAAAATTACTGCCTCGAAAAAACCACCACAATGCAAATGAAACCAACTTCATCCTTGACCTCCAGTTGGGTCTACAACTTGGGCAACCTAACTCATTTTCAATTCGTTTCAATTTTTTTTTAGCCATTTAGCCCCCTTTTTTTTTCTTCACCTAGTTTTTAATTCTATTTAACCCTAAATAATTAATTATTACTTACCCACTAAAAATTTGAAGAAAACTACCCAAAATTACTTATTCTAATTCATGATTTGGAGAGCATTCTTGGCCAAAATTTATGGGAAATTCTCAAGCTGTTTTGTACTTGATTTTGGTTGGAAAATATTTCTAACTTAGGAAAGTGTTATGCAAAATTATACAAGTTGATTGCATAAAAAAATTCAATTTATTTGTCCAAAGTTTTCAGCCCTTAGTATGGTTTTCATTTTTTTTTAATTGTGTAAGATTTTTGGGCCACTGGAAAACTTTACACTAATTCAATTTTCAAGTTTTGTGGAGTTTTTAATTGTGCAAAATTTTTGGGTTCATGTTTTATTCTATTTTCTAGAAACATAACCACACCCATTCAATTTCTAATCTGAGAAAAAAAAAAAGAAAAAAACCTTATTCCTCATATCTCTATGACTTACACAAATAGGTCAAACTTTCAAAATAAATGAGCAATAAAATTATATTAACTATTCATAGCATCATATAATTATTCTAGATCTAACAAAATAAAATTAATAATCAGGCTTTCATCAAATACATGGCATCGATGCAGTCATCAAATATACAAAATACCAAAAATTTTGGTAGGATATTTATAATATAAATAAATTTGACAAGGCTATGAAAAATTATATGAGTTCATAGCGTATTGGATGGATTTTCAAATAGATCAAATTCATCCAGATCTACACTTCTAATTAGCCATATAACATGATTGAACTTGGCTTCAATACCAATTTGTTGAAATTTATTTTATATTTTAAAAATTGGATCATTCAATCATGTTAATACAATACAAATTAGAGTGTAGAATACAATAATATAATATCATATTTCAGTTTAGCCTTACCTGAGTTCGATGATGCATTTATGTTCTTTTCCTTAGCAATAATCAACAATCTACTCTGTTATTTGCATTCTACTTCACAATTAGTAATTTTCTCCTTCAATCAATTAGATGGGATCACTCCTTAAGCAACCCTGGTCCTTTAGAGAACTTTTATTGCAATTAATGGGGAGAAGTAATCTGATAACTAGGATTGAAGAGTAGGGACCCACATATAGTATCGAACTGGGTCAAAGAACTTACCCATCACCAAATCTTGACCCAAAAAACCCACTGTAGGCCTAAGTATCCAGTAAGCCTAACTTTACGTCACTAATTGGGCCAATTGTCTTGAACTAATTTATTTATGGATTGTGTAAGCTCAAGTAAGAAATCCTAACATCTACTATTAGTAAGCCTTCCTTTCAAGATTGCAAAGAATCATCCTCAAATAATGGTCTTCAGGATAACCCTTCAGGTGAAAGCATTGTTCACACTTGATATGCCATATCCAGAAGCCATGGCCATCAAACTTAGGAAGCTCAATCTAGGGTCCTTTTGATTGTTGTGAGGAGGAGGAGGTTTTTGAAAAAAAGAAACTTAAAAATATTTTGTGGAAGAGACTACTTTATATTACTATTCAACTTTTTATTTTTCTCTTGATATAAAATGACTAAAGACCACACCTATTTATACTAGTAACACCTCCTAAATTAATGGTTAGGATTATGTTAACACATTTCTAATCTAATGACTACAATCAATTCTCCATAATTCTCTATAGTCTTCTAGTATAATAATAATTTATTAATAATATCTAGATTCTTATTGACTATTCAAGAATTTGGGTTACCTAATTCATATTAAACAAAATAGTTATCTTTTAACCTAATTGACATCAAGCCTAAAACTATGGGCCAAAATCAAGTTTACTACTCAACACCCCTTTTGAACTTGATTTTGCTACTCCAAGTAAATTTCTCATCTTAATGAAGTCTTCATTCTTGAGTAGCTTGGTGAAGATATCTATAATTTGATCTTGAGACTTCATGTACTCCATATGCACCTCCTTTCTTGCAATGCATTCCCTTATATAGTGATATCGTGCATCAATGTGCTTGCTTCTATCATGGTAAACTGATTCTTTGTTAGTGTTATCGTAGACTTGTTGTCGACATAGATGTTGGTTGGCTTGTCTTGATGCATTTTTAGCTCCTTTAGTAAGTTCCTAAGCCAAATGGCATGGCACACACATGATGTAGCTGCTACATACTTCACTTCACAAGTAAAGAGGGTGACAATTGGTTGCTTCTTTGACATCCATGTTAAAACAGTCTCCCCTATGAAGAACACAAACCCAAAAGT
This sequence comes from Saraca asoca, assembly GCA_026873985.1. Taxonomy (NCBI): domain Eukaryota; kingdom Viridiplantae; phylum Streptophyta; class Magnoliopsida; order Fabales; family Fabaceae; genus Saraca; species Saraca asoca. The sequence continues at coordinate 32,301 of JANHAO010001183.1, forward strand.
GCTCTTTCGATCATCCATGTCCCTAGCCCAATCACTATCACTATATCCAACAAGCTTGTAATCTTTAGATGATGAATAAATCAAGCCAAAGTTGACTGTACCTTTGATATAGCGAAGGATTCTCTTGGAAATCTCCATATAGCAACTGACGAGTCCAACCACAAATAGAGTGTTAGGCCTAGTGCATGTCAAGTAGCACATTTCCAATCAAACTCTTGAAAAAGGTTGGATCAACCTTTTCTCCTTCTTCATACTTGGATAGCTTTGCTCCACACTCAATCGGGGTGTTAACAGGCTTGGAATCATTTATCTTGAACTTTTTTAGCATTTCATTTGCATATCCTTCTTGAAAGATAAAAATGCCTTCATCATTTTGCTTCACTTCTATACCAAGGTAATATGCCATTAGTCTAATGTCAGTCATCTTAAATTCCTTCATCATCACTTTCTTGAAGTCATCAAACAAACTTAGATTGTTGCTGATGAAGATTAGATCATCCACATACATGCATACTATGAAAATATCTCCATTACTGATCTTAATATAGAGTGCATGCTCATAAGGACACTTGATGAAGCCATTTTCCTAGAAGTATTTATCAATTCAACTATTCCAAGCTCTTGGCACTTGCTTCAACCCACAAAATGGTTTCTTCAACTTCAGTACTTTGTCTTCTTTCCATTTGGCTTCGTATCCTAGTGGGTGCTCAATATACACTTCTTCTTCAAGTACTCCATTCAAGAAAGCTAACTTTACATCCATATTCTCCATTTATTTTGTGTTGCTAAAGAAATAATTAGTCTAATGGTTTCTAAGTGAGCTACAGGAGCAAACACCTCATTATAGTCAATTGCCGCTTGTTGACTATAGCCTTTTGCTACTAATCTCACCTTGTATCTCTTAATTTCTCCCTTAGCATTCTTCTTTGCTTTGTACACCCATTTCACACCAACTGCCTTATGCCCTTTTGGAAGTGTTGCAAGATCCTATGTTCATTTTTCTCAATTGCTTTGATTTCTTCATCTATTGCATCTTTCCATTTCTTACTTTGCATAACTTCTTCAAAATTCATTGGCTCACAATCGGCAAATAGGCAAAAGAGAGTAAGATTGTTTTGATTCTTCGTTACCTTGTAAAGTTCTTGTAAGCTCCTAAAGCATGGTGCTCTTTCACTTGAGCTTTCACTTGAAAAGGATGATGATGGTGATGACCCTCCATGAGAATTCATAGTTGGTGTAGTTAGTGGAGTATTGGACTCTTCTTTTTCTTATTGTACTCTTGGATGCTCTATATCATCTTCTTCTTCAAATTAAGGAAAGAAGTTGTAGTCTTCATCATGTGTAATCCAATCCCATCCTCCTTCTTCATCAAAGTCCACATCTCGGCTAATAATAGTTCTTCCACTGCTTGGATTATAAAGTTTGTAACCCTTAGAATCAAAATCATACCCCGATGAAGATGAGCTTCTCACTATTGTCATCAAGCATTGACGTCTTTTCATCATGGATATGTGCATAGTCTATGCTTCCAAACACCTTTAGATAGGAGATTCCAAGCTTCTACCACTCTATGCATCTTATGGTGTCTTTCCCCACATGCTTCTTGTTGGAAAATGATTGGACAAGTAGATGGTAGTTGCCATGGCTTCAGCCCAAAACTCTTTTGGCATGCTCTTACTTTTGAGCATGCTTCGTGCCATCTTAAGAATGGTTCTATTATTCCTTTCAACTACTCCATTTTGTTGGGGGATCTAGGAATAGTTAAAGGTCAACAAATTACGTTACTTTTACAAAATTCTTGAAATTCTTTTGAAGTGAATTCATCTCCTTAATCAGATTGCATAGCCTTGATTTCTCGTCTGCTTTCCTTCTCCACACAGGCTTTGAATTTCTTGAAAGCTCCAAACACCTCCAACTTTTGCTTTAGAAAATACACCCATGTTTTTCTTGAGAAGTCATCAATGAAGAGAAGAAAATGGTTGCTCTTACTGAGGGAACTTGATTTTAATGGTCGAAACACATCCATATGTATGAGGTCAAGTGGTTTTTGGGCTCTTGAGGTAGACTCCTTTGGAAAACTTTTTCGAAATTGATTCCCAAGTAAACATCCTTAATACAGCTAGTTTGGTTGACTGATGGAAGGCAATCCTCTCACCATCTCCTTTTTCGATAATAGTTCAAGACCTCTAAAGTTAAGATACCCAAATCGTAGGTGCCAAAGCCAGGATGAGTCTCTATAACAAGCCTTAAGACATTTTGCTACATCATGTTGAATGTTGGTCATAAACATTCTATTTTTTGACATAGGCACCTTAGCAATCAAGTTACTTTGATTGTCTTTTAAATAAAGAGTATTTTCTTTCAAGTGAATATCATATCCTTTCTC
>JANHAO010001184.1:0-34896 GCA_026873985.1 Saraca asoca
TTATATTATTATAAAATCTTTCAAAGTTATTAAGTAATTCACTATAATTCATTTTATTTGACATAAAATATATATTGTATCAATAATTTAATTTTATCCTCATATATTCTATTATTTTAGTTATCACAATATTTATCAAATTTTTTTTTTACAAAATCGATTTACGATTAAGAATAATTTAAAAAAAATTATAATAACTTCTAACTGAATCCACTCGAAGTTTTATCTGAAATTAAATAAAACTTTTATTTATTATTGTATTTTCTCATTCTTTAAAGTCCAAACGCAACTAATCTTTTATCTATTATAGTATAGTATATTACTAATTATTTGCACGTTATGAAATTTTATGATAATTATTATTGTATAATAGATTTTGATTAATTAATGTCTAACTAAGCAGATAATGTGCATAATATCATACATAATTTTTATGAATTCATATTTCATTGATATGAAATTTTGCATTACATTTGAGTCATGATAATTGCAAGATACTTTATATTAAATTTTGAAATTTTAATTATATTTTTATAATTACTTGTACTTTTTTTAGTGATATTAACCATAAAATAATTTTTTTTAAAAAAAATTCATGATATTAACTATCCAAAAATACTCTAAACCAACTTGAGCATTCTAAAATTTGAATCAGTTAATGTAGGGTCAATTGAAGTGTAAATTAAAAAAAATAATTCAATTAAAAAACTTTACGTAAGCTACTCCTAACTGACCTGCCCCGCCCCTACCCTTATGTATCAATAGAATTCTTTAATCTTTTATTGTTTTAATTAAATTTCATATATTTTTAATATATTTCAAATAATATGATTCATTTATAAATCAATTGAGATCATTATTTTTTATATTATATATTTTTAAATATTAAAATTCATTTATAAAAATAAATTGAAGTAAATTTAATTTAATATTAGAAAAATTGAATCCAAAACATCTATAAAATTTTAAAAAAAATTTATAAGATGAAATCCTTATGAGTAGCAACTTTTGATTAGTTTATTTAAATTTGCGTGGGTTGACCTATATTAGGTACAAATTAAAGTCTACACATAATCTAATCTAAATTAGTATGTATATATAATAAATCTTGATCTTCAAATTCTATAAAATAAGAACATAAGTGCTTAGAGTTAAGATTTTAGAAAATACTTTGATGGTCAAGTTAATAATTTTGTAAGAAGATAAAAAGAGAATGAAAGTTCAGTCTCATATTAAGAGTAAATACCTTGATTTATATAGATAAAATGATACATAAATTGATATTTTAGAGTTAAATTTATTCGACTGCTTATCGACCCAATCAAATAATCATAGTCGAAAGATTTAATTAGTTAATTGATTTATTGTATGCTACATTCATGTATACACACACGTTATAAATAGATGCTTTAACTACCTTAATTAAGATTATCGGCATATCAATTCCAATATATATATATATATATATATTTTGAAGTAGATACTTTAACAACCATCTTTTAAGATTATCGTCATCCCAATTCCAGGTCACTCTGCCAACAAAAAAACCTAAATTAGTCAAACAAGGGGCACTCTATTGTGGTCCAATTCCCAGCATTTAACAAATATCAGAATATTCCATCAGTTTCCAGCAAATGTGTTTTGCGGCATTGACCAAAGACTCAACGCAGCGGTATATGACCTCTAATTTCTCACTTGATCCAGGAACAATAGATTACAGAGTTAAACAACCCTTTAAACCCATTGGGGCCACCATTATTTTAAGGGTTCTCTGAAGAGTTAAAATTATAAAATTTAAATTTTTATATAAAATTATAAATGTGTATAAATTTTATATATAATAAATATGTAAAAAATTATAATAAATTTTTTCTAAATTTTTATTAAAAAGTTACAATATTTTATATAAAACAATTAAATTTTATGAAAAATTACAAAAAATTCATATTGATATAATTATTTTTTAAAGATATATCAAAATATAACCTTTATTTTAAAACTCAAATTGACCGCTTGTTAAATTGTAATTGTAATTTCGGTGTGACCGAATTTTTCCATTCATTCAATTTAATTATTTTTAATTTTTTGAATTAAATAATTTGTGGTTTGATAATTTTTTTTAATTTATTGTTCAATTTAATTTTTTTAAAAATATTTTCATATAATTATAATTAAATTATTTTACTATTTTTATAGTTTTTAATTTTCAATTAAGTTTTTATAATTTAAAATTTTTAAATTAAATTCTTATATTTATTTTTTATTTCTAATTGCATACTTACTATTTTTTTTATTGAATTTTGTTAACAATTGATAAAATAAACAATGTTGTTTGATACGGTTTAATGGTTATTAATACATAGTTTTTATATTATTTCTATTTGTATTTCAGTAACAAATAATTTAACAAAATTTATGATATTTTATGAAATTATTTTATTTTTACAGAAAAAAGACAGTCATTTGTCTCTCAATATATAAATTACTAATAGAGTATTGTCTATGTGAGTTAATTGTTAATAAAATTTAATAAAAAAATATTCAATTAAAAAAAGTTTAAATTATAAAAATTTAATCAATAATTAAGTAAAATTATATAAAATAATAGACTAATTCTACCTATAATTATTCAACTGTCATGTAATTTTTTTAATAAGAGGAAGACAAACACACACAAGAGTTGAACTTATTGCAGAAGGATCCCCGCCATCATGGCCGAGTGTGTGTACAGTCCGTGGGACGTGTGAATTGTGATACACATGACTAATGACTTCACATAAGATAAGAATATTAAATAATTAATGCTAATAATTATATTGGTTGGATTTTCTAATGGAGCATTTGAATGAATCTTTCTTAAATTATTAAAAGCAAGAAATGACATAAAAAAAATAAATATAATTAAGGACTTGGATTGTGACTTCAAAGTAAGGACTTGGATTGGATGACATAAAAGCTGTAAAAAGGTAACTTTTAGTTTTTGTACAATTCTAAATACGCGACTCTTTGAAAAAAAATATTGTATATATATATATATATATATATCTAATGTACGTGTATTTAGTATAAATTTTAATTTCTATAAATTAAATTCAAAACATGTTATTTAATCTCGCATTCATCTCTCATACTTAACTTCACATAATTCATTCACAAGTGCATCAACCCATCTTAGATTGAATTAAGTGAGAGACAAATGTACATACACTAAATTCAATCCTTCTTTTGGTCAAACAAATCATATCTACTTATTATTATGATAGATAAATTACACTCACTTGATGATTTGATGAGATATAATTTAATTATACTTATATTTTTTTATTTTTAAAAATGTATATATTTATATTCTTTATTATTTTAAAATAAGAGAAGTAAGTATATATTTAAAATATAATAAAAAATGATCAATATATAATATAAGACATGCAAATATAATTATATTAAATTAAAAAAATAATATAATTACCTATTATTATTGATTAATTTTTCATGATAGTTATAATTAATTTTGAGTTTTTTATTTATTTTTTGTTAAGAATTAATCTTATGTTACTCAAACCACGGGGTGCTATTTAGATTTTAAACAAACATATTTTTTTTATTGACATGTTTAGTAGTATACAGTGAAATTTAATGTTATTTTTAAGACTTTCTCCTTTAATAATTAATGTTCGCAACTTAAAAATTACTTACATATTAAATGACTTGTCATTTTTATTATTATAAACAAAAAAAAAAAAAAAACTTTCTCTTGCATGGTCAAGTATGAAACACGTTGTATCAACCTCAATGAATCGAACGCCCACTAGGATGTGTTCTTTTGCAAATCTTTTAAGTGATGAAAGCAAGTGATATGCTATGAACCATATAAAAAGAATAGAAAAATGAAATCGTTTGACTTTGAAATATACCAAACCTTGTAATCTCACTTTTACTTTGTATTCTATTTACTTTTTTTCCAACAAAAAATATATATTTTATATTATAATATATTACGTATATTTATACTAACCACACATAAAATATTATTATATATCTTATGTTTTTTTATAGGTATAATAAAATTACATGAACATAAAAAAAAAAAGATATATGACAGTATTTCATATAATACTGATGTAAATATAATTACATTATCAATATATATATATGAAATATAAATCTTATTATATTTATTTATGTGTATTTAGGCATCTTTTAATTATCACAGTTAAATAAAAAAGCATATATGCATGTGAAATTGTCAATATCGAACTTGTTCTGATCTTTTAGACGGCCTATTTTTTATTTGATGATAGCTTTCACGTTACAGTGACTGGGTTGGAAAAAATAACTTTCGATGATTCCTTCCACTCATCTTTTCTTCTTTCTTCTCTTTACTATTTCTGCATTTTGTTGAAAAAATTTTTGTGATTGTTTTTCTGGAAATACATGTAATGCAGACATTTTATTGTCAAAGATATCATCAATTATGAAATAGACATAATTTTTTTTTTAAATATTAGACCTCTGCATTTTTGTCTTAGTCAAAGGTAAGGAAGAAAAATACTTAGGTACACTAAAAATATTATATGAACTTATTTAAAATTTTTTAAATATCAAATTAATTAACATTCAATTTTCAGTAAAAAAATTTTTAAAGATCATTAATTAATATTTGTGTCCAAAAACTAATGATGTAATATAATGTAATTTTGTATTATATTAGAAAAACATGACGCTTTCTTTTTTAACAGATGTCACATTATATTGAGCACTCCACTGGCGGACTCTTGTGTTGGTGAGCGTTACTCCGAATATAACCGCAAGGGGCAGTGTTGTCAGTTTAGATTGCTCATAATTCCAAAGATTCGACAATAAAAAAGAAATACTAGAAAATAGGGACCAAATTTAAATCAGACTAACGGCACATATTCTCATAACCTTTGATTCAGTCAACCTTTTATTCCCTTTTTTTTTAATCAAATTATATTCATATTTTTTATTTTTAAAAATATATTATATATATTTAAATATAAAAGATGAGTATATATTTAAAATAAAGAAAAAAGAAAATGAATGCATATAAAAAAGAAGATTAATATATATCTTTTAAAAAAAATGAAAGTGAACTTAATTATATTAAACTTAAAAAAATATGTGTAATTTATCCTTTTTTTTTTATAGTAGTTACAAAATATTGAATTTGAATTAAAAATATTAATATTACATTTGATTCAATAAAATGGGATGAAAATAGATAAAAAATTTGTTTGGTATATATTACAGAATGTAAATGTTCATTCTCTAATTATGTGTGGGAGTGCATGCCAAACAAATTTTTTATTCATTTTCATTTTATTTTTATTTTGTTTCATTAAACTAAATGTAACATAAAGAATGATCATTTCATCACAAAAGCAATGAAATGAATTATTCTATATTCATAAATTGATCTTTTTACATCCTTATCTCTTACATTTCTTATTTATTAAAAAATTATCTTTATATTAATAAATAATAAAATAATATATTATTTTAAATATTTTTATTATAAAAATATATTGATAATTATATTTTAACAATGGAATTTAATATAAAATATTTTATATTATTTATTATATAAAATTATTTAATATAAAATAAAATTTATTTATTGATACATAAGATGAGTTAGAATAAAAATTAATATACTTAAAAAATTTTATTATTTTTTATTTTTGAGAAATATTTTATTATTTTTTGTTATAAAAATATTATTATTAATTATTTTTTATTATATTTCTATAATATAAAATAAAATATCTATTTTATTTCTAATCATATCAAATATAATTATAAAATAATTATTTTATTATTTTTATTTTATTTTATTTCATTTCATAAAAAAAAAAAATTCACAATATGTATAACTTATGAAGGAGGAGCCAGGAGTTCCTTTTGCAACCGTAAATATGTGGCAGTTTGTTATTGGCGGGCAATTAGTTAAAAGGCGTGGCCATCAGTAACTCCTTGCGAAACCACGTGTTGTTTCCACTGTCGCAAACTGAACTGACGCCTTTATCTATCGGCCGTTTGGCCTTTCAGAAAAGGTAAGGCTGCCTAAGCTTTTGTTCCATATCACTGTTATATACATTGTATATCTATCAATTGTGATCTAAAATTCCACGTTATCCTGTCGTGAAAATTATTACTTAATTATTATTTTTTATTTTATTAATTATAATTATAATTTTTAATCATAATATTAGTATTTTAATATTTAAAAATAAAAAAAATCAGATGTCACAATAGAAAAAAAAAGTTGAGAGAAGTTATTTAATATTGTTATTTATCCCATGACATTGCACAAGAAATGGACAGGTGAATAATAAAATAAAAATGTTATCATAACCAAGGAAAACAACTTTTATTTTGAAGTGTAAGGTATTATTTTTCATCTTTATATATAATATTGAGTAAATAAATTATTTTTATATTTTTATTTTCTCAAATATAAATTTAAATAAATAAAAAGAATTTTCCACAAACTCTATACCCATGTTCTAGTCGGTGACAATGACTACTTGTGTTAAGGGAGTGTTTGTACATTATTATTCTGTTAAATTCACGAACCATTAATATCTTGTTCTAACATATATATATATATATATATATATATATATGACAGACTTCTTGCATAAAATTTAATGATACGAAATGATTTTATAAGAGTTGTGGATAAGGAAGAATGTGACTTTAGAATTAAGATAAATCTTTGTTCTAACCCAATTATATCATCCTATTGATTAATTAATTAATTAATTAATTAAATGGACAAATTAAAAACATGGGCACTCAAGTTGAAAGTAAAGCCAATGCAAATTCTTTGAATAATTTGCTTATCAGTCTTTTCAACTGTTGAAGATTGGGAAAATTTTGCTATGGCATCGATGCCAAGATTCTTTTTCTCTCATCCAATCAAATTTTAGACAAAGTTACAAGTTACTTTGAACATAGATCAATCAAAGTTATAAGAAGAAATCTCATGTCATTGTTTTCGCACCTTATATGATGTGATAGTCACGATAATAATTTTAATTAGTTGTTACTCATTAATTAATAATTAATTATATTAATTAATTTAATCAATTCATAGTATTAACTATTTATATAAAGATATATGATAAAATTAATTATTTATATACAAAATAATATATACCTAGGTATAATTTATTATTTATTTAAATATAATTCTAATTTAATAATATTTAAATTTTAATATATTATTTATCTGATTTTTTTTAAAAAATATATCATTATAATTTATATTTATTAGTTTTTTTAAAAAATAAATAATTTTAATTTATTATAAAAATTTTATTAAGAAACATATAATTATAAATAAAAAATAAGTTTATTATTATTATTATGATTATCATTGTTGTTGGTTATATTATTATTTTTTATAAGTTGTTAGTGAGAGAAAATGAAGAAATGATCAAATAATATATTTCATGTGTACGAATCAATTAGAAAATATTTTATTAAAAAATATATTTCATGCATATTTCTTATAAGATTTTTTAATGTATTAAGGATAAGGGTATCAAAAATTAAATTCATTAAGAATAATAATATTTTTTTATACTTAAAATATTAATCAGTTAATTGAAAAAATTGACAGCCAACTTTTTCAAATTAACTTTTTAAGAATTAAAAATTGATTTAAATAGTTGTTTATCAAATATTTAAAAATAATTTATTGACTTAATCAAATAATTAAAATCCCCTTAAATCAATTAAAAATTAATCAAAAAATTATTTGCCATACACCCTCAGGACATAGGAAAATAATAAACTCTTGTGATGGAATGTTTGTGCAGTAATCCTTTTTACACGCTCTTTTTTTTGTAAGATAATTTTTTTTTATATATAGATTTCATAAAAGATTTATAATTTGTCAAAATACTTTTTTCCATAAAGTATTACATTTTGTAGGAACTTTTAGTGCAAGAATTCAAAAAAAAAAAATCATCAAACAAAATTGTAACTCAATTTTTTAAATGAAAATTTTATTTTTTATGAAAAACTATAAATTATGTATGAGTACAAATTTTTTTTATCCTATTTAGTAAAGTTATACCGTACTACTAAAATCTCACTATTACTATTTATTATATTTTAATATCATAGGAAAATAGACATTAAAATTAATTAAAAAATAATTTTTTGACTCATTAAAATATAATTAACAATAATGCCCCGTTGTTACAGTAATATTTAGAAATATTACCTGGCTAGAAGTAAATATAATATCTATGGACACCTTTGGGAAACTTACTAATGTAGTAAAATTATTAAAAATAATTTTTATTGAAAAGTTTTAGTTTATACTCATTTTTAAACTATAGATTAAATGATTTAAATTTATGAAGAAAATAAATATTCTTCTCCTGCTTACTCTTCTATCATGTCGTGATATAAATTATTAAAAGCTTTTTAATAAATAATATTTTTGTTGTTCAGACTACCATGTCTTTGACGGGAAGAAATATTTGTATAGCTCCTTTACCAATATTCTTACCTTTATTTAATAAAAAAAGTTAATTATTAGTTTTGTTGATAATATATCAATTTTGAAGAATTTATATGTATTAAAAATTAAATTTTTAATTTTTAAGTCGTTAAAAATTATAGTTTTTTTCTTTTTATCTAGTGAGAAAAAGATAGATAATGATTGAATAATATACGTTCTTTTCCATGTTAAAGATAATTTGACTGAATTTTTTCCACAACTAAGTGACTATTTTATAATAAAGATATGATAGCACTTCAAGCAACTAAAGTGGAATGCTTTCTATGTTAAAAGGACTTTGACTGAATTTTTTTCTAAGCAAAAAGACTTTTTTCTCATAATACGATAGTTACATGACTTCTTTATAAACTATACACAGACTACTAATATCATTGCATTTTTTAATTACTTTATATATTTGTATTTAACTTCAAAGGTTTCAATAATTCTTTTATACACAAAGCTAAAAGCCCTTTTCTTCCAAGGTTTCGAGATGAGTTTATATTCTATTAATATAATAATTAGAATCTTCAATAATTAATTATAAGTACAATAATTTATTATAAATTTTTTTTAAATGTTTGATTATATCTTAACTTTTTTTAATAATTAATTATTAATAATAATTTTGATTAAACTAAAAGTTTGTTAGCTGAAATTAATTCCCTTTCAAACAATCTTATGGATGCCCACCTCCATATGCGCATGATATATTTGTGATTTTACTCTAACCTTTGTTTGGAGCAATTTAAAAATTGAAATTTAATTCATATAGAAATGAACTCATGCACAAATTTGTTTGTGAATTTATTTCTATCTTATTTAAATTATAATTTTTTTTATGATTACGAATGAAGAGTAAATTTTTGTTAACAAAATTAAACCCATGGGAACAAAAACAAATAAATATGGTCAATATGTTAAGTTGGAATTCGAAACACTAAAAAATAAAAACTTCAAGAACAAGAATGAAGAAAAAATTATAATTAAATTAACTAGAGGAAAAGTACTGTATGATTTATTTACAATGTCAATTATTTTTTTCTATTAAAAACAAATAAAAACACATCAATTACAAATTTGCGAAAAGGAAATGCATAAGTGAAGTGACATTACTTTTCTGTCTTGTTAGATTGATCAAATGGCTTCTCCATCATGATGCCAAACCGACCATGAAAAGTAAGTTTCATCTTTTTTTTTTTCTTTTCCTAAAAAAACAAAATAAAGGTCACAGATTAAACCAAGTGGAATATCTTTTTTTATTAAAATATAAATTTTTTATTAAAATGATGAGTATCAATAAAAAAAATTATGTGTTTTAAAATAAAAAATTATATTTTTATTTTTTCTGAAATCAAATGAAATTGATAAATAAAAGTTAAAAATATTCAAATCCAACCAAGTGAGCATATATACAGAATAGAATAATTTAATAAACTTCTTCCAAGGAATCCTATAAGGTCAAAATATGAGGTTCATGTTTAGGAATAGTTAGGTATGGCATTAAGAAGGGCAAAATCTTGACTTGATTTTCATTCTCGTGTTCTTTTGTAACTAACTCTAAAAGCTTTCACTCTAAGCTGCGACTTTGATTCTCAAACTTATATTTTAGCCAAACCTGCCTAAATTCTAATAATTAGATGTCCACAGATGCATGCATGTAGTCAAATAGTTAAGTCGAACTTTAAGAATAATTTATTTAAAATATTTATCTTTATTTATATCTTCAATACATAAAAAAAATTACTAAATACAATTAAGTCAAATTTTAATAATAATTTGTTTAAAATATTTATTCTTATTCATGTTTTCAACGCATAAAAAACTTAACCCTAATTGAAAGCAATTTAATTCAGAAAAAAAAAAAAAACTCATTTATAGATTTGTTGAAGTTTACACTAAAAGGGTTGAAAAGAATCTCGAATAACTAATATATCAATTTTTTTAAATTGACATTTTAATATTTTTTTTTTTAAAAACTTCAGAAAATGATTTATAAAATTTAAAATTTTAAGAAGATTGTACCATATGAAGTCTTGTTTTATTGAATAATTCGTAGTTTACCCTAATAATTATAATCAAGAAATTAAAATGCAATTTTAGAAGAGTTGGCATGAGAAATTACTGTGTATATATAATATAATTTATGTGATATGATAGAACATGACAAAAAAATTACAAAGACGTGATTTGACAACTTAAATCTTTTTTATAATTCATCCTCGATTTCAATTTCGGAACACATTTTAAATCCCTAAATCCTACTTTATTTGATGATAAAACTCTTCTATGAAAATTCTTTCACTCATCCATAGGAAATGTTTGAGTTCAATTATCTACACATCAACTAATTTACATATTATTTTTTTTTTCATGATAAAAAATGCATGCTTGCTACAACGTTTTTTCTTAGTGTCATTAAATTTGAGGATACCAATATCCTATCAAGCAAGGCAGCTCCAGTTCTCATGTATCATGCCGACACGCGTATTACCAAACATAGAGAGGAATCAGTCGTTTTTGGTTGGGAAGAATTAATTGATCAAATTATTTTGCAATTATTGAAGCCAAATACAAGGCACTGAAAATGAGTGGAGATTCTTAGATTCCGTTTCAAAAAATCAATAAATTAGTTTATGTCTTATTTCCGATAGTTTCTAAGTTAAAAGTTAACAAAAGAAAAAAAAACTTATTCGATAAATTAATTAATTTATTGAATGAAAAAAATGTTAGTTTATAACTTATAAGCTAAAAACTATCCTAAATAGTTTAATTATGCGACAAACACACTCTTAATTACATAAAATACATACATTTAATTCAAAATATTAAGTTAGTTAAAATTATAGAAATATTATTTTTCATTATACATTAATATAATCTCTTTTCTTTATTTTATAATATACCATTTTTTAATTAATTTAATGCACACAGCTTAAAGATACTCACGATTAAGAATATTGAAGAAAAATGAAAGGAAATAATTTTGTAATTGTGTAAAAATCTTAACACACCATAATTAGGAAGGTAAGCATCAATCCCTTTACATTTAATATTATGGGTCTCTAAGGTCAAACAAACAATGGTGTATCATATATTGCTATCCTACCCTCCTTTTGATTTTAGTGGGAGGATTTGATTCTCCTTTACCGGTATTTTAGTGGGAGGATTAGGGTTTAAAAACTGTTATTATGACCAACTCGTTTCACTCAATTAGGTACAAAGGAAAGTGGTGTTTAAGGGAAAAGTCCTCTAAAAAAAGGAATGGCCTTTTTTGTGCATGAGAGGAATCAGAAGTGCCCAAAAAGGTTGTATGTGAGGACCACTACACATGAGTGAGTGGGATAATTATGTGATAAGATTATTCTTCAGACCCTTACATGTAAAAATAATGAATGAATACATGATGTTATATTCTAAGGATTTATATCATTTTTAAATATACGTGACCTCTAATTTAAGGTATATAATGATATTTTAGGTTGTTTGTAATAATTATATATAATATTAATTAATATAATGATGGAATTTTCTCTCTCTTAAGAATATATTCTCCAATCTGCAATAATATATTTTAAAATTTGCAAGTGCTAAGCCTGGGACTTTATCGTGTAAAATTAATTGTATTCCAATCAACCTGGGTTTTCACTATAATGAAATTAATTGATTTGCTACAGGCAATCAATTTTTTTTTCTAACATGTATATTACCATGATTTTATCACTTCAATAAACTCTTCCTTAATCATTTTATTAATTTAAAGAATCTTACTATTTCAATATTCTATCTCCCTTTTTTTCCGGTCATTTGACAAAGTAATTAAGAAAGACAGAAGATTTTAATTGTTTGTGAGATGAGGTGAGAGTGGAAATAAGTATGAGATAGAATTTGAGGGTGAATTTATTATTACTTTTGTTCTTTGTATAATAAATGAATTCACACACAAACGCATAAACATTTTTTAATATAATTTTGAGAACTTTTTATTGAAATTTTAAGTAGATGAAATTGATATAAACTTTAGTTTTGATTTAAATTTAATTTATTGTCCATATAAAATAATTTTACATTATCATCCATATATGTGTTATCATATCATTAAAAAAATTGTTAAAACTTTTTCATTATTGAAAAACAGCTCTCTATAACTGTTACTTTTTTTTAATGACATAACATCAATACAATAAACTTTATACGTACTTTAGATAAAATTTAAACTCATTTAGTTTATAGAAAACTAATTAATTAGTTTATATAAATAAAAGCACAACACTAGAAATTAGGTACCCTATTAGTAAAGGGTTTGGAATCCACTTGGGAATAATTTAGGAATATACTAAAAATAATAAAAATTCCTCATAATTGAGAAATAATATATGTCTTCCTTTTAAATATTATTATCCCTTTTATAGGCTTTATAAAACTTAATTACCCACTATATTTTCATATATAAGGCCTTTTAGGACGATACTTAGTGATATAGTATCCTAAAAGGACTAATGCATAAAAAGTATCCTACATCATTTGCCATCTTCTCATTTTGCGCATTGTTCCCCCTTGTCAATAGTATCAGAATAATTTTTTCAAGAGAGTTACATATATTGTTACACATACTATTTTAATATATCTAAATTTATGGTGTTTGAAATTTTATATAAAAGAACATGAAAAAATCTCATTTTTATTTATTACCAAAGATAATGATACTAAAATCTATTACGAAAAGCTTGAAAATTTTGAATGAGAAAAACAATATTTGTATATTTGACAAAACTTCTTAATTCCTATTGAAAAAATGCAGAATTTTCAAGATGTGGGTGGTTATACTCCCAAAGAGCTTAAGTAACTTGTTAAGTGAAAGTGAGTGAGCAACAAGTAAGAGTACTATTATTCAATTTTAACATATGAAAAAACTTATGAGTATTTGGCTCAAATAAGTAATTTTTTTTATATATTTATTATACATAAAATATGTACATTTTTATAAAAAATTATTGAATTTTATATAAAAATACAAAATTAATAAATTTTTATATAAATCCTATAATTTTTTTAAAAATATTAAGTTTGCAGACAATTTACATATAATAAATATAAAAAAATTATAATTCTATTATTTAAAATTACATAAATTTTTTAAATATATATTATATTAAAGATAAAATTATTAATAAATAATTAAAAAAATATTTGTCAATAACTAAAAATTAAATAAATTGATGACTTAAATTTTTGTCGTTTTGCTTACAACAAATAAATAAATTTGTAGAGTAGAATTCTCCAAATAAAATATATGAGCGTGTAAGTCATTTTCATAACCGAGTAGACCATAATGCCCCGCGTTGGAGTCTTCCGTCCAAGCACCTCCCCCGCTCTTTAAATCTCCCCCACCACCTCTCCTCCTTTTCATCTCTCAACCAAACTCCTCTTTCTCTCTCTCCAACACAGATCCAATCCCACTTAAACCACCAAAGTTAATTGGGAAAAGAAACAAAGGAGGGATAGAGGAATGATGGTATGTAATTCTCCTCTTATACTTTTTTTCTTCTTCCTTCTCTCTTCTTCTTCAATGATGACAAATACAATATCAAACTTGATGAAACCACAATCTCCAATTCTGCAGGAATTAGAATCACACCGATCAAACATATATGAAGGTTATGTGGATTGGAGGAACAGACCAGCTCTCAAAGGCTGCCATGGCGGGATGCTTGCTGCTTCCTTTGTTCTGGGTATGTATGCATGTAAAAGTAGAAAAGATCATTATTGATTTCTGTTTATCATAAAAAAAGATATAATCTTTACTTTAAATGATCAATTGGGTTTCTGGATCAAAGCTCAAATGGTTGGTTTATATGAAAAGTTGAAGTCTTTGATTTTGGTGATATAAATGGGCGTATATATATATGCAGTGGTGGAGATATTGGAGAATCTGGCATTTTTGGCAAATGCTAGCAATTTGGTGATGTACATGAAACAGTACATGCACTTATCTCCCTCAAAATCAGCAAATAATGTCACAAATTTCATGGGAACTGCCTTCCTTCTTGCCCTCCTTGGTGGTTTCTTATCCGATGCTTTCTTCACCACTTATCACATCTACCTGATAAGCGCAGTGATTGAGTTCCTGGTATTTTCTCTCTCTCCCTCTCTTCCTGTGACTTTCTCTCTCCTCTCAATCCTCTGATACCATACTTACTTCCCAAAACTAACTTTAATTGCTCACCATTTAGTTAACTTGAATTCATCTGATTCCTTAACTTTACTTCATGTACTTTTTCGCTGCTCTTGCTCCTATTATTTCCCATGTTAGTTGTAGCTATGGAGGGTAGGAAGGGAAGAGAGAGAAAGAGACCCGGAGAGAGAAAAAAAAAAGATATATATAATATGAAATTAATTACAGACCTGCACGAATTAATCCACAATATTTTCAAAGAAAGATGTTTAATTTAGTATGAGGCATCTTGAAGAACACGTGTCTTACAAGAGAAGAGTGTCTTAACCCTGAATCAGAGCTCGAAGTAAGAAGTAAAGTGCCAAATTTTTTTGCATAAAATACTATTGCAAGAAACCACTATCAATCATAGAATTGAGAGATATATATGAATATATAATATAATAGTCTTATGCTTCTCATGATTCCCTATCTTTGCTTGCATTGGCTCCAACTTATTGGTCTTAGGATGCTCTCATGAATTGCATGAGTGTCCAGTAATGTAAGCGTCTAAGTCACCAATCATTTTCTGGACACCCATGAATGAATACAAAGACATACCTTTCAAGCATATCAAGCGAAAATATTAGTAAAAAGGGTGATTTGAGTATCAAATGTTTATATTGATAATTAAGATTAAAATATAAATTTATATGATTTTAAATAATATTTTAATTATAATTATTAATATAATATCTGATAATCACAATTCACTTATCTCATTCTTTTAACTTAATACACTGCTTCTATGTATTTTCTTGACTTTACATCAATAGAAAATAACTTTTCTAAAAAAATTGAAAAAATAATTTTCTAATATTAATCTTCAATTATCGCTCAAAATTATAGTGGCCTAGTTGCAAAGAGAAAAAGTGTTTTGTGTGCTTTTAAATATATACCAATTTAATTTTAATTAACTTGTGGTGAGCATCTTAATTAGAACCTAATCCAAATGGAAAGCACATATTATGGTTGTTGAGCCGCCTGACTTAAATAGAAAAATTAATGTTGGTGTCCAAGATATTTATTTGGGATTAATCGGAAGAAAAAGTCAGAAAAGAGCTATTTATATGTTGTGAGCAAAATATATTATTTTACAATTATAAAAAAAAAAAAAAACTGAATGACTTGTGGGACATATGGGACCCAGAAATTATTTTCATGCAACGTCTATTTAATTTGCTTGAGCGCTTTTGGATCCCTCTCTGCTTTGTGCAAGACAAGTGGGAACTTCCTTCTGTCAAGTTTTTTAGCTTAGAAATATCAGCTATCAACCTTTGTCGTTTTGAGCTTAACAAATCTCTCCTCCGTACAATCTGGGTTTCTTGAATTTCTTCACCCAATAGTATAATATAGGAATTCCAGGTGCCATAATTAAATAATTCCACGTAAGCAAGTGGGCCCACTGACACGTGCACCTTATGAGTCGGCCCGTGTGGTGCCTGTGGCCTTGGGGAATTTGGGAGGTACTGATCAGCTACATGTAGCTATACATGGCTGCTAAAAAACATCTGGTTTTATGGACATTTCCTCTTCTGGGTGTTCTTCTAGAACGTTTGACGTTGCATGTATAGCAAGTTCACGTGTTATTTTGTTTTTTTAACAAAATTTGGTTGCATGACTGTGTGGTTGTCGTTTTAACAGTAAACGATCACCCGCCTGCGACGCACTCACCTGTAAACGCCAATATTCACAGTGAAATTTCATAACTAACAGTTGTTATCATATAATAATGGAATACAAAAGGAAGTCATTGTCTGTGGTGGGGTACATGGCCTAAGGTGGGGATCAACACGTGACTTATGGCCCACTTACCATTTTGTGTGTACGGCATCCACAGCACTTCTCCTTACTGGTTTCATTTTCAGGATGCTACACGATGCAATTTTTTTTATTTTTTTCATTTTTTTTATGATGACAGCACAATTTAAAAATTATTTTTAATTATTTTTTAATTTTTGAATTTTAAATTTTTTTATTAATAATTATGATTATACCTGTATCGGAGTTAATATGTCCCAACATAAAACCTCGAGAATTTTTGTTTAATTTTTCTGAGGCAAACACAAGAGGAGGAAGAAAGAGATGTGTCACTAATGCAATAATGCTGTGTCTTTCTTGAGCCAACAATGCCAATTAATGCTTTTGTTTGGGCCAACAGTTCTGTGTCTATATTCGATTGCTAGTTCAATTTGGATGCAAGTGGATACTGGGCCCAAGGATTGGCCTAAATGGGGATACTGGACCCACAATGGGCCTATGCTTTGAATTTTCGGATTCCAATTCCTAAAAGCAATATCTGTTATAAAAATGGAAAATGAAGCTAGAAAGATATAAAGGATAACCCACTATGAGTAGAACTTCATAAGTTCTTAGTTTTCAATTTAAAGCAGAAAATAATAGCAGTTGATTAGATTTAACATATGGTTAGAACATTTTGATTGGACACTAGTTATTGTTAGAGTAGTGATTAGATTTAAATTCTAGGGTTACTAGTTGAAGGCACAAGTTTGAATTGTGTGATTAGACACACAGGCACATGCTTGATCTCTATACATTACAAAAGTTAAGGTTTGAAGTTGTATCATGGAAACCTTCTGTTTTTTTTTTTGAGAATTTCTTAAATTGATTGAGAATCATCTGCAACTAAAAAAAATGAGTGCACACAAACTACACTTGACACCCACTTAAACTCTAAAAAAAAAAAAAATAGATTTAATTGTGATTATCATGTGTCATGTCATTTTCCTTTATGACAAAATATACCTTTATCCATAGCTGATAAATATGGAACATTGTGTTGCAGGGCCTAATTATACTCGCTGTACAAGCCAAAGTGCCATCTCTAATGCCACCATCATGTGAAGTAGGCTCCCAATGCCAAGAAGTTGATGGTGCAAAAGCAGCAATGCTGTTTGGTGGCCTCTATCTGGTGGCCCTTGGAGTTGGAGGAATTAAAGGGTCACTGCCCTCACACGGGGCTGAGCAATTTGATGAAAGTAGCTCTTCTGGGAGGAGACAAAGGTCAACCTTCTTTAATTACTTTGTCTTCTGCCTCTCTTGTGGTGCCCTTGTAGCAGTCACTTTTGTTGTGTGGGTTGAAGACAACAAGGGCTGGGAATGGGGCTTTGGAATCTCCACTATTAGCATTTTTGTTTCCATTCCTGTGTTCTTGGCTGGTTCTTCTACTTATAGGAACAAGATACCCTCTGGAAGTCCACTTACTACCATATTGAAGGTAATCATTTCACTAAATAGAAAGGAAACATATCCTCCTTAGATTATTTAAATGCCAAAATGTTTTATATTGATGTCACTGGATAAATCACCACCTCTTAGGTCCTCAACTAATTCTACCATAAAAGTCAACGATAGACAATAACTCCCCCCACAGCTTACAATTTTTATTGCACTGTGCTCAGTAGAGTGTCTAACACAAATTAAGTTACTTTATTTTTTATGATGTATCTTCCTAGTTTTCACTTAACCGTTTTTCTGCATTATTTGGTGTTTCTTTTTGACAAAATTGTTATGGTATGGGTCTTCTGTTTTTGATTGAGCAGGTTTTGGCTGCTTCTATTCTCAACATCTGCATCAACAAGAACTCCAGCAGCACTGTTGTGAATATGTCTTCAAGCCCTTCTGACCCAAACCTGACTATAAGACAAGATGAAGAAGAAGAAACTGCAAAATCAATCAAATCATCAGAAACTCCATCAAATTCCCTCAAATTTCTCGACAATGCAGTTTCAACAAAGCCAATCTATCCTTCCCTACAATGCACTTTACAACAAGTAGAAGATGTCAAAATAGTACTAAAAATACTACCAATATTTGCTTGCACAATCATGCTCAATTGCTGTCTAGCTCAGTTATCCACATTCTCAGTTGAACAAGCTGCCACAATGAACACCAAACTTGGTGCCCTAAAAGTTCCACCAGCATCCTTACCAATTTTCCCAGTACTCTTCATAATGATCCTGGCACCAATTTATGACCATATCATCATCCCATTTGCCCGGAAGGAGGCTAAATCCGAAATGGGCATAACTCATCTCCAAAGAATTGGAATTGGATTAGTCCTCTCTATTGTAGCCATGGCAGTTGCAGCACTTGTTGAAATAAAGAGAAAAAGGGTGGCAACAAATTCAGGTTTACTGGATGACAACACAAAACCAATTCCAATTACCTTCTTTTGGATTGCATTTCAGTACTTGTTTCTTGGGTCAGCTGATTTGTTCACCTTGGCTGGTTTGTTGGAGTTTTTCTTCACTGAAGCACCAATCAGGATGCGATCTTTGGCTACTTCTCTTTCTTGGGCTTCTTTGGCTGTTGGCTATTATCTGAGTTCTGTGATTGTGTCAATTGTGAATACTGTGACCGGTGTTTCTAGCCACAAGCCATGGCTTTCTGGGGCTAATCTGAATCACTATCATCTTGAGAGGTTTTACTGGCTCATGTGTGTGTTAAGTGCATTGAATTTCCTGCATTACCTGTTTTGGGCTTTGAGGTACAAGTACAAAGAGGAAGGAAATAATCAATGAAGAAATGCGAGGAGTTTGTGAGCCATGGTCTGTGAGCGGTTTGATGTATTAGGATAGTATTGATCAAAATGATCATTTGAATAGATTCTTCAAGCTGCGTATGCCAGAAACTGGTGGAACAGCATTTTATAGCGTTAGATTAGAATAGAATAGAGATATCTGATATGGAGGAACGCAAGTGTTATCAGGAAAAAAAATTGAAAAAAAAAAAAAAAAGGGGAAAAAGAATGTATACATTTTGTACGCAAAATGGATATTATATTAGTGTCAATCATTGGAAATGATCAAGTGACATTACCTTTTGAGTAAAATTACTTATATCTCTTTCATTTTTAAAATTACATGTACTAACTTCATTTTAATTTTTAACATCAAATTAGATATCCTGTTTTCTATTCATCAAATTAATTAACAAAGATATTAGTTAAAACACAAAATTTCTCCACCCTATCATTGATGAGAGAAGGGCAATGCATTTAACATAAACTAACAGGCAAATTATACTTCTTTCTATAAGATTTAATGTAATTACATATATATTCCTTTTATTTTTAGAAATATATATTTACATCCATTATTTTTTAAGAGCAGAGTGATGAGTGTAGAAGTAATGATTCAGGTTCATGTTTCCAATTTGTGTAGTGTCATACTAATCTTTAAATCTCTTCTACGTGCCCAAGTAAAGTAGCATAAGTATTGCTGAAATAAATTATTTGAACAAACTTGAGTAAAAGGGGATGTAGCTCAGATGGTAGAGCGCTCGCTTAGCATGCGAGAGGTACGGGGATCGATACCCCGCATCTCCATCTTTTGTTGCTTTTGTTGCATTAGAGGTAGGGAATTGCTACTCCTGTTCTTTCATAAATTCTAATTGATTTTATCAACTTAAATAGAAAAAAAAAGAAAATTGTGCTGAAGTTAAAATTTGATGACCGTATATATGATTTGGAATGCTACAAATTTATATACTAATTTATTTTCTCTTCCATTTTCTTCTTGGTCTTTGAAAATAAAATTTGTAAAAATGCAAAAAAAAAAAAAAAAGACACTCTTGGATTCTGTGGTGATTAAATTTTGCCTTCACCAATTATGTTAGAAACATAGAATTTAAGCTTTAAATTATATAAAATATTGAAATTAATATTTATCATCCATTTAATTAATTATTTGATTTAATTATATGTTCTTTTATAAATTTTTTAAATAAATATCACAATATCTTTGGATATTGGCTTATCATATCATTTTTTATACTAATTTCTACATTATATAATTAATGAAAATTAAATTAAAATTTTTTAAGTAAATACATGAAAATGAGTTTGAAATTATGTTCCAAAAAGTAACTTGATCATTTAATATACAATAATATTTTTATTCTTATTTAATAAGTTTATAAAAAAATACACTTAATTAGATAAAATGAGTGAATAATGAGTATTAATTTTAATATTTTATTTAAATTTAAAATTTTAAACTTAACGAGCTCACAATTTTCTCTTAAAATTCCAGTGGAACAAGATTAAAATAATTTCTTCCTCTTGTACACTCCTTGTATTACGTGTGTTTTGTTTCTCTGTTTTTCTTTTTTTTTTAAAAAAAATTATCATGACATATTGATATTAGGCAAGTAAAAGAATTAAGTATATCGTTGAAATAAAGTAATATACATTTTTAGAGACACTTCAAAATCCTTTTTTTCATTTTTTTTTAAGATTGTGAGATTCATAAAATTTCATGAACCTTCTTTATAAAAGGAAGTGCATCGTATACTTAAAAAATGGAAATATATAGTTCTTCCCTGGTCTAAAACGAAATAAGAAATCAAACACTGGCCACATTAGGAATCCCTTCACCTCCTACAGTACCCTCTGAGAGGGATGGGGACACCTCAAATGATATGTCAGCTGCCAACAACCCCCAAGAACTTAATACATAAAGCCCCACTACCTTCCTTTTGGCAATGAGGCTTGTTGACTTGTAACAATTTTTTATGAATTTAAATTATAATCAGATTAATTTATTTAATACCAACAATAAATTGATTGAACTAGCGTTGATTTATTAAAAATATTATTTACGAAATAATTAATAATGTTAAATACTATACGTTTGAATGCATGCAAGTATTTTTCCGGATTCAGATCAATTGGGAAAAGGGGTCCATGCATGCATGCATGCAATGGAACGCAGTCGTTTACTGGCTCAACCAGTTCCCGCCGTCCAACTTTCCAATGAAACTCCTCAGCTTCGAATTATGCAATTGCTGTCTCCGCGAAAATCCCAGCAGAAACTTGTTGACTTTGTCATTGACCTGACAAAGACAGACGTATCTGACTCTGCTATCCTAATCCCCTACACTCCAATTATGTCCTCAAATTTTACATTTCCACCTTCAATGCACACTCTCATTCATCATTACTATATTTACTGCCTCATCCATCACCAATTTAATTGTCATGCATGCACTATCATTCTTCTAATTAATTTTATAATCTTAATTATTTCCTTTTACCAAGAAACATAAATACGAGGAGCTTGCCATAGATTTAAAAAATATTTCATATCCCTTTTTAAGCACCAAATCCATGCATTATATTTAAAATTTCATTCTTTTTCCTTTCTTTTGGAAGAGGACTGAAGCAAAAACTAGTGAGACCAAGAGCCCATAGAGAGTAATCTCCATGGCCTTCAAGAACCATTCTTTACTATTCTTTTTCTTCATCATAGTCTATCATGGCTTCTTTATAATTTGCACTTTTCCATCCCCTTTACATTCTGCAACTATTTCTGCTGAGATTCCATGGACAACGCAGTTTCCCTCCTCCACCATCACTGGTGGTCACTGGGTCATCCTACGTCGAAGCGTGGGAATCTCCGCCATGCACATGCAGGTCATGATGAACAATAAGGTTGTCATCTTCGACCGAACAGATTTCGGACTCTCCAATATCTCTCTTCCCAACGGCCATTGCCGACTCGATCCCAGCGACTTGGCCTTGAAAATCGACTGCACTGCGCACTCCGTTCTCTATGACGTAGCTTCCAACAGCATTCGTGCCCTCACTGTCCAAACCGACACCTGGTGCTCCTCCGGCGCCGTCAACTCTGATGGCGTCCTCGTTCAAACCGGTGGCTTCAACGATGGCTACAACAAGCTCAGAACTTTCACTCCCTGCAGCGAAAACGACAACTGCGACTGGGTTGAGCTTCAGGAATCTCTAGCGCACAGTCGTTGGTACGCCTCGAATCAGATTCTCCCCGACGGTCGTATCATCGTGGTTGGTGGTCGTTCTGCTTTCAGTTACGAGTTTGTCCCCAAGAACATCAACGACGGCCAGTCTTACTACTTGCGGTTCTTGAGAGAAACCCGAGATTCCGGTCCAGGTGAAGAGAATAATCTTTACCCCTTCTTGCATGTCTTGCCGGACGGTAACCTCTTCATCTTTGCGAATAAGCGCTCGATTTTGCTTGATTATAATCGGAATCGGGTAATTCGAGAGTTCCCGGTTATACCCGGTGATGAGAAGAGGAACTACCCGAGTACCGGGTCGTCAGTTTTGCTGCCTTTAAATTTGACTGGGTTGGGTGGTGGGACCCGATTACCCGACGCGGAGGTGATGGTGTGCGGCGGTGCCTTTCCGGGTGCGTTTCAATTGGCGGCCAAGAAGGTTTTCATTGAAGCTTCGAGGACTTGCGGGAGGCTCCGTGTAACAGACCCCGATCCTCAATGGGTCATGGAGGTTATGCCTATTCCCCGGGTCATGCCCGACATGTTGATATTACCCACCGGCGATATAATCATTTTGAACGGTGCAAGAAATGGGACAGCGGGTTGGGAAGACGCAACAAACCCGGTACTCACTCCGGTTCTCTATAAACCCGATGAACCAGAACCGTCACAGAGATTCCATGTTCTCAACCCGTCAAGTACTCCACGAATGTACCACTCATCGGCGGTCCTGTTGCCAGATGGCAGAATACTAGTGGGCGGGAGCAATCCGCATAAATTCTACGACTTCAAAGCGTACCCGT
This sequence comes from Saraca asoca, assembly GCA_026873985.1. Taxonomy (NCBI): domain Eukaryota; kingdom Viridiplantae; phylum Streptophyta; class Magnoliopsida; order Fabales; family Fabaceae; genus Saraca; species Saraca asoca. The sequence continues at coordinate 23,333 of JANHAO010001184.1, forward strand.
ACCCCACGGATTTAAGTTTGGATGCGTATTACCCGCATTACATGGATCCGGATTTCATCCCCGTGAGACCTTCAATCATAGCAGTGGAAGCGGTGAGGAATACGGTGTCGTACAAGGATACATTCTCTGTAATATTCTCGTTACAGGTATACCGTGCCGATACGGGGATCTCCGTTAAGCTGGTGGCGCCGTCTTTCACGACGCACTCGTTCGCCATGAACCAGAGGATGTTGGTTTTGGACGTGGTTTCTTTGCAAACAGTGGCACCGAATGCTTACAAGGTTACGGCGTATGGGCCCCACTCTACCACGGTGGCGCCACCTGGGTGGTACATGCTTTTTATTGTCCACGCTGGCATTCCAAGCGTTGCTGTTTGGGTACAAGTTAAGTGAGATACAGTTCACAATAGTTAGATAAATTAGGTCTAACATTTCTGAGACCATTTTTTTTAGGCTTTATGTACATTTTCCCACATTCATTTCATGGGAACTTATTATTTATAATTTCATCGAGCAGTTCTAATAAGTATTATTAATATGTAATTTTTTTTATAATTTCTTTCTTTGCATACGGGAAATTGGAGCGTGATCTTAAATTTATTTACTTCAATTTGGTTTTCTTTATTTACATGAAACGAATTTTTAAGGGTCCTAATATATCAATTGTTCTAAATTATGATTTTTAGATTCATACAAAAAATATAGTCATTACAAAAAATTATAATTGCAGAAGCTAGAGTACCCACACCAATAATATTATGCACGGCCAATCTAGAACCATGCATACATCCTTCTGTTAAAAGCATCAACAAAAGATCCAGAATTTAAAGCTTTTTAGTATTCCATGCATCCCTGAGAGTTTGCTGGTGCTTATGGTCATTTACAGTAAATCTATTGCCAGAAAAGCACTTTAATGCAGTTGAGTAGTACTACAGTTAAGCTATAAAGATGGCGGGAAATTTAGGTACAAGTCTTTAATTCGGTTGTTACTTTGCTTGTCTTGCAAAGGACACAAGACAAGAAATCCCTGCAAGTTGCAAGAGATAAAGACAGAGAACACGTTTTTATTATGATTCATAGTGTATTCGTACAATTTCATTAATCAATTTTGTGACTTCCTCTCAAAGAGATAGGTATTTCACGAACTATAATGAGGCATTTTTTATGAGTTTGAAGATCCTGCGGTGAGTGATAAACCCCTCACAGCTACCTTGACTGAACCAACCACACTGAGCTGCCTCATCTCAGGGCTTAATCCATGTCTCTCATGGCTCTTGGAGCATTCGTCTATTTGAACACCAACAAAGTATGCCACCTGAACAAACAAATACTTGGTAAGAGCTAAAAAAGGTGTCACTAAGAACAATTATGCAGTGTTGAGTGTAAAAAGCGTGAGAGAAAAGTTTACTGTCTTCACACATGTGAGTGAGATGTGGAATATCTAGTGAGGATCACACACCTTGCTCACGTGTGAAGGCTTGCAATGTGTAGGTAACATAACTCTCTGAGATGATGCAACAACTTACAAAAAGCACTTTAGAAATTGGAAGACATATTATCACTTACTAGAAGACAAGACGTGCATTATGCATGAGTAAAAATAGAAAACCATCTATCAAACTTCATAGAGTTTCCACTTTTCAACAATTTTTGATTGAAACTTTCTTGCAGATGAATTTACTAAAAGTAGACAACTATCAATAATAATGCAGTGTTGAGTGTAATGAGCACAAGGGAAAAGTCCCTTACACACTTCAAGTTCTCATATTGCCCTCCACATGTGAGTGAGATGTGAAATCCATATCCAATATGGATCTCATATGTAAGGACAGTGTGAGGGCGTGCAATATATGTAGCATAACTCCATGAGACGATGCAATACCCTACAAGACTTGCTTTAGAAATCAGAACGCAAGACGTGCATCATATATGACAGAAAATACAAAACCATCAACTTCACACAGTTTTGACTCTGCAACTCGCAGATGAATTTATTGACTTAAGAATGCTGAACCATGGGAACTGGTAAACAAGCAAATGGGACCAAGCTTGCGACCACAGCACGTTTCCCTCCTGGGCAACCGCTGATATACTACCATGATTTCTCTTACGCAGACAAACAAGGATATGAACAGATGTGACATGTGGTCTAGTAATTTTATATTGTAGTTTGTAACCAAAGAATGAACAACTAAATCAGAACTACTGTTTAGTTCCACCTTGAAATGCCATCAAACAGACAACGCCATCTCAGAACTCTTAGCTTCCTCAACCAATGTACCAGTTAATCATTATTCCTGGCCATCAAAGTACTTGTTCCAGCAAAATGGATATAAGTGAAACTCAAAGGTATAAGAGGGTATGCCTCCAAAACATGGGATTAATTTTCACAAATTAAATACACTAAATTATTGGCACAGCTGACCGAGTAAAATTGACACATCAGAACTGTCAATGCAGCCCACAATAACTGATATTTTTCTTCCCAACTTTCATTACATAAGCAAAATCAAATACCAGACTGGGGGGAGAATTACGGACAATAAAAACAAGCAGTTCAGCTTATACATTGCTCACATATAAGAATATTGAATACCTTGCCAGAAGCATCACGAACTGGTGAGATGTGGAGAAGATTCCAAAATGAGCTTTTATCCTTCCTGATAACAAGCGTCAAATTGATTCATCACTTCCAATGAATAAAGAGCCTAAATTTGGAAGCGGTAGCATAAAATAAAGTGGAGGACAGTATCAACCTGTAATTCAAAATACGTACTGTGCATGATTGTTCAGTTTTAATGCTTTCCCTTATCTGTGAGCATTAAGAAAGAGATGTCATCAAATAGTCAACAGTCCACTCCAGCAAATTAAGTTGCCAAAACACAGAACCGATGTTGCAGAATTATACCAAGAAAGTGCACTCACCTGATATAAAGTTGAGGTATCAGTATCTACTCCACTAAAAAATCTACAATTGCACCCCAATACTTCTTCTCTTGCATAACCTGTATGATTCTCAACACAACATATGTCTAAGTTTCTCAATACACCAACTTAATGCTTTACTTCATAGATGCCAGCATAATTGACGTAATGATCACAAGGCTATTTGTGCTTCATACAAGGTAAAAATTTTAGCACCTGTCAATATTAAGAAGGCATCACTTGCGTACACAATAGGCATGTCAGGTAAGTGGGGATTAGTTCTGCAAGGAAACACAAATCCAGTAGTAAAAAATCTGCATATGACATAGAATTTATGGTTAAGTAAGAAAGCTAGACTTTTCAAATAACTCACAATACAAAGCTTTGTTTGATTCTACCAAGAGAAATAATCAAGGATGAGCTCAGAAGACCCACTTCAGGCATGCTGCATCTCTCTCTACACACCGATCTGCCAGTTGACTGGCTGTAGTTGGTTAGAACAGAAAAGATGTTATCCATGGTAGTAATAGCTCCTCTCTTCTCAAGATCACTTGCCTCACACGGCTCTTCACGTTCTGCTTCTGTATATTACGGAGTGCTCAAATCAATCAAAGAACGTCAAATAAGACATTACTCAGTAACTCAGCTAGAAAGGCTGTTTGGGCCAAATAATGATAAAAACTGAGAAAGACAACAAAGTTGGAGTGATAATTACTAAGCAAAAGACTAACCAATAGCAGTAAATACTAGAGCAAAAGCAAAAAAATGATGCATGAAGCAATTTTCATATGACTGTCAGAGTTGAACAAACAAAAAAACATGTTCTATTCAATGTTGTTTACTCGACCGATCGTAAATTGGAAACTGATAAGAATAATACCTCTAACATCATGCTCTAACACTTGATTCAAGGACAAAACACGACTCAGTTCCAACAAAGAATCAGAGCACACTTCCTTCCTACATGATCCAAACACAAAATCCTGCAGCCTAGACCCATCTTCACACGAATCAACCCCATTACTTCTAAACTCGCATCCTGATCTCCTTCGTTTCCTAGACAAAGGCACCTGAACTGCCACAAAGTGAATGACCCTCCCATCATCCTCGCCAAAAACAGGGCTCATATGAAACAACATCCAGAACGGTGTCCCGTCTTTACGATAATTCAACAAATTGATCTGAATGGTTTTCTCCTCCCTTATCGCCTCTCGGATTTCCATTACCGATCTTCTACAAGTTTTTGGTCCTTGGAAAATCCTCCCATTCTTACCAATAACCTCGTCTTTCGAATACCCTGTCATTTTCAAAAACCCATGGCTCGCAAACACAATTGGGTGACCAGGAATAGAAGGGTCGGTAATGGTGAAATTGTCAGGCAATTCTTCAAGTGCCTCATAGACATAGTTAGAGTAACAGTTATTGAACGATTGGACTATTGAATTTAAACCCAACTGTGATTCCATTTGTCTATGTTATCTAATTCTTCGGCAGAATCTTCTTCGCTCTTCCTCGTTGTGTGGGCTATTCCCAATCCCATGTGGCACGTTGAACGCTACTTCTTCTCTCTCTTCTTCTTCTTCCAAATAGCTTCGAAATCAAGGCAAATAACAAAGACTAAAAACAGTGTGACAAATGATTGGAGCGTGGAATTTGAAAACCATCAACAGCGAAATGGAAACGAAACGAAACAGTTCATGAAGTTGTAGCTAAACAATGACGCCGAGGAGGGCGGATTTTCCAGAAAAACACCCATATGGGAAACTATGGAGGCATTTTGTGAAGGAGCTATGGCTTCCAACAAAAACTTCAAGCTTTCTCTGCTCGTAGAAGATGAAAATGGAAAATTTGTGATGGATACTAATCAATCGGAAACCAAAGAAATAGTTGGAAGAAAACGGGAAGGGGAATTATTTGAAGACAATGGACAATAATGTAGATACAGAATGACTACAAAAGAAACGAGTTTGATGAAGGAATGCTCAGCCAACCAGAGTCTCAAAAAATTGCGTCTAAATTTTCACAACTGTTAATTTCATTTTCGAAGTGTATGATTTTGACGTGAAACCTGACTTGGAATAGTACGTAAGAATCATGTCCATCCTGTTATTTGCGTTTACTTTTTTTTTTTTTTAAAAAAAAGGAAAAAATTATAATTTTTTTTTAAATAACTAATCCATCATCAACTGTACTGGCACACCCGAATCGAAGGCTCTCAGTAATATTATAGTGTTTTTTACTTGTTATTTAGATTATTTTTATATTATATATACTATAGGCTTTAATTATAAAATATGAATATTATTTATTTAGACTAATGAATTTTATAATTAATGCATGCTTGTAACAATTATAAAATAATTTAAAATTATATTAATTTATTATAAATATAATATCAAAAAATAATGATAATAAAATATGAATATCATTTATTTAGCTAACAAATTTTACATTTTATGTATATTTGTAATAATTATAAAATAATTTTAAAAATATATTAATTTATTATAAATATAAATATTAAATAATAATATTATTATTACTATTTATTATCTTGTGAAATATCTTAAAATTAATTTAATTATAAAAAAAGTATAACTTAACAAAAGAGAATAAATATTTTAATAATAAACAATAAAATCTCAATTAGAAAATCAGAATTTAATCCAAAATTTTATATTACATATAAAAATAATGTGTTCTCATAGATACAAATAAGGATAAATAAATAATAAAATCTTATTAAAAATTTTAAATTTAAATCACAAACTAATGGTAAACTTAACGGTTGCAACTTTATTATCAAAGATTAATTAGGATTTTATTTTCTAACTCTAAATTTTTCGCATCAATTCTTAAAAAGTTAAAAGAAAAGAATAAAAATATATAAATAATAAAATCTAATTAAAAAGTCAGAACTTGAATATTAAGACTTGACATAGAGATTTAATTTTACGAGATAAATTACGATTTGGTATTTTAATTTTTTTCATAATTTTTAAAAATTTAAAAATTATCAAAATAAAAATAAATAAATAATAAAATCTACATTTATTATTTTGTTATATAGCTTCACAAAAATAAGGATGACATGATAGCAGAAGAAGACAAGCCTTTTAAAATACCTCATTTATTAAATTACATAGATAATACAATATTATTAAAAAAATGAAACACGCTTAAAAGGTTAAGTGATTTATAATCAAATATAGATAATCATATATCATGCTTCTTAATTATCCTTCCAATTTTCAAATAATATGTATTTTTAGAAATGTGATTTTAATTAAGATAAAATTTATCATCCACTCATAATTCATAAATTTAATTTTCCTATTTAAATTATAAAAAATTTAATTTGATTAAAATTTTACTTAGAACAAATTAATGCTCAAATAAATTACACTGCTTTCATAAATTTGAATTATGATCTTCATTAAGAAAAAAAATTATAAAATGATCATAGGTTAAATACTTTCTTCGCGAATGAAAAAAATCATTGGGAATAGAAATCATAAATAATTATCATTTTTTTAAATTTTAGGAGATCATACTTTATCTTCATTTTCATTGTTTATCTAAACTACAATTTTAAAAAAAAATTATTAAAGAAGTGAAACATACTATTAATTCACAAAATATCAATGGAACCTTGTAATTAATTATTCTATATTATCATTTGTTGCATGATGTTGAAACTCAAATCACAAAAGTTTATACATAGATAATTATAGGAAATTAAATTTAGGATAGTAATTAGTCAAAACAAATTTTTTGATCTCTTACTTTTTAATTATCCTTTTCCTTTAAATAAAAAAAAAAGTGAAGTGGTTTAAATATAGATATCATATATCCAACTTTTCAGTTATTCCTCCCAATTTTTAAATAACATGTGCTATCAGAAATATGATTTTAGTTAAGATAAAATTTATCATTTATTCATGACTCACAGATCTAATTTTACCATTTAAATTATAGAAAATTAGTTTGATTAAAATTTTATTCTATAAAAGTATTAGATGATTGAAATTTAATTCATTTCTTTAAATTACCTTTGTGTCATGGGCCGATAACTCTTTAGCTAAAACTGTGCGACGCATGTCACTAACTCTTGGTCAATATGCCAACCTTCCAATAAATTTGAGCCACTATTGGATAGATAATCGGGATATTGAGAATTTCATCGCTTATACAACTAAAATCCCATGCACAACGTGTCCCGCAAGCAAACTTGAGCATGTAGTCGAAGCATGAACACATATCGAATCTCAAAGAACATGTTACACAAGAAGCCTATAGTGTATATCGAGAAGGGACTTTTTAAAAATAGACAACTCCATTTTATTAATATATGTCTCATTACATAGTTTTGAGTGTGTAAAGGAGTATCTCTAAGCTTCATTCTTTGATCTCTAACCTGAGCCATAGTGTCCACTTGGTCACCAAATGCTTCCCCCTTAAAAGGCATTCTAAGGCTAAAAGAGTGGTTGAGCTCTTTATTTTATCTTTTTGAGTGAGTCATGGTTGAGCAATCATTGTAAAAGCTTCTTCTTGTGCCTATTTAAACTTGGAGAGACTGATATTTAGTAGATTCAAGCTTAATTGAGAGCTTGAAAATAGATGTACGCCTTGAAAATTATTTTTCAAGGAGGAACCACTATAAATCTTGTGTTTGAATCTCTTTAATTCTATTCTTCATTTTTTAGCAATTTATTTTGTATTATATGTTTTTGCTCTTGTTAATGAATGAGGTTCTATGATACTATGTTTTTATTGTTGAAATTTGTTAAGCATTTTATACTTCATTGTTTATCTTTTTGCCCAAAAGTTGGTCTACTTGAAAGAAGTGATTTCCATATTTGAATATGCTCATTAAAGCCTTACCTTTGTATAGTTAAATGAGTTGTTTTGCATAAGTACTTTAATTTGTTATTTCTTATGTGCAAACATCTTCATCAAACTATCTTGGATTTGTTTAAATTAAAACCATCCTATCCAAAATCAAGAAATTTTCAACAAGAATACTAAAACTTTTAAAAAATTTCAAAACACCCAGTTCACCCCCTCTTGGGTGTCGGTTGCCTTGTCTTACATAATGAATTTAAACTTATTCCCCTAATTAATATTAATAATATTTTAATTAGAAAAAAAAAGGAAAATTATAAAACATATGATCATAGGTTAAATATTTTATTTACAAATGGAGAAAATTATTGGGAATAGAAACCATATAGATTTATCATTTTTTATGTTTTAGAAGATCATACTTTATCATTTGTTTTTGTTATTTATCCAAATTATAATTAAAAAAGATTTATTAAAAGTATGAAATAGACTATTAGTACATGTTACGAGCATTCCTAGGCTAGGCAGAATAGACTGGCAGAGGCCCAAAGAATCGGATCAGGAGGGAGAAGGCATGGCCCAATTCGAAGTGAGGTTACTGAAGCCAGATAGTAGGTCGCGTAGCACGAGCTCGAAGTTTCCAATCGGCCAAGGCTACGGTGAGTTTCTCTCGGTATAATTGGGAATAGCTAATGTCTGACAGACACTCTGAAAACTCTACCAACTTGCAAATTAGCCTCCAAAGTCTGACAATGATTTATCTCGCATTTATTACTTGACATCTAGCATTTAATGCTCAATGTAGATGTAATCATAGGTTTACAATGATAAATTATAACTTGTAATCCTCCCGACTTCTATAAATAGGAAGGAAGAGCCATTACATAAATAGATAATGATATACATGTAGAAACTCTATAGAAATAGCCATAGACATATTTACTGTTGCTCTGTATAGGAAAACAACCTCTCAAAGCCAATATAATCATTGTGGACATAGGGGTTATCTTGACTTTAGTTGAACCATGATAAAACTCTCCGTGTTCTCTCCACTCTTCCTTTGAATCTCTCACCATTTTCTTACTTTCCTCGCACTCTTAACAGCAGTTTAGTTCTCTGAATCCTCGATTGATCGATTACTAAAATCGACTGTCAATATTTTGGCATGCTTTGTAGGACTAGATTGCTTTCTCGTTTATTCACCGATCGACCACAATGGCAAAAGGAAGAGTAACTAGAAGTTTAGATGTTGCCACTAACCAACCAGACGATCGCAAAGGGCATCGACGAAATATGCCTGGAAATGAAAGCCCAATCCTGGCAAGTACTTCCTCCATACTTCCGGAGGCTGATGGTGTACGAGCTCTACATCAACACCAAGAAGTGCTTGAGAGTACAGTTAAGAGCTTTGCCGATGCAGTCGAGGTGTTGGCTCAGGTACACACTCAGAGAGCATAAAAACAAGGCGAAGCCACCCCAGTCGCGGAAGTGGTCTGGCAGCCATAAGGAGAGGTACTAGCATGAAAGGAAAAATCAGCTAGAGAAGGAGCCCAATGGGCAGATTCAGATCGCTCATCAGCTCATAACCTGAAATGGAGGGTCAACAAGCTCACAAGCGTGACGGAAATAGTGACCTAGGAACTCATACCACATTGAAGGCTCGAAGGTGGGCCATGATAGTGATAGGAATCAATGATCTGAAGTTCAAGATCAGATGATCGAAGAGCTCATGCAAAGGGTGCAAAGGTTGGAGAAATGTCCCTCGACACAAGACTGGTCAGGTCGTTATAAGGGGAGAACCCTGCTTTATAAGGAAATCGAGACAAAACCTTTCCCCTACCGATTTAAGGTTCCAACTATCCTACCATATAATGGAAGAAGTGACCTGTACGATCATTTGGATGCTTTCAACATCCAGATGGACCTCTAAACTAGCAATCCCCTGGTCAAGTGTCGAGTCTTTCCAGCTACTTTCAAGGATGTGCCACGTGCATGGTTCAAAGGTCTTCTAGCTCGTAGCATCAGCAGCTGGGAGAAATGCCAAAATAAATTTATCAACCAATACAGAGCTTTCAAGAAGCAGCTCGCATCATCTTGCCACTAGCCACGATTTTTCAACGAAGGGATGAATTGTTAAAGGACTACATCATGAGGTTTCGATATGAGGTCAGTAACATAGGGAGTCCCTCCGATGATAGCATTTTAATAGCAATTTTAGCAAGACTATGCAGACAGGGGAAACTGTACAAAAGCATATACAAATCCTCGATGAAGAGCTTGGGGGAATTCTATGAGCGGACTGCTAAAGAAGTCCTATAGGAGGAAACCTTTAGTCTAAAAAAGTCTGGACAGAAGGGCGAAGTCAGTAGCTCAGCTTCTAATTAGGATGGGAGAAAGAGCAACCGCGGACAGAACAGAATGGGCCCGACCAATGATGCGAGTGCCTAACCTACTAAGAAAGCTAGGACAGAGCGACTTGAACCCTAAGGTCGCCATGATAATTATAATATCTTATCTGATACTTTGGAGAGGATATACACCACAGAAAAGCATAGGGAGAATTTCGGGTGACCCAAGCCCCTGCTAACCCTTTCAAAGTATAGGGACGCCAATAGGTTTTATGCCTACCACAATGATATTGTGCACACTGCTCAAAAATTCAATTGAGGGCCTGATCAAGAGGGGTCAATTGAAAGATTATGTGGAGTGACCTGCAGGTCAACGACCTTGGCAGCATATAGTGCAGCCTTCCCAAAGCGTTGAACAGGAGTAAACAAAAAATAGTGGTTAGAACTATCTTCATGATCCATGGAGGGCTGCACATTATGGGAGCCTCATGCAGCTTGCATGAATGATATGCATGAAATGTGAGCTATGTTTTATCTGTGGGTTGCGAGTCTGACAGATCTATTAAGAAAGCCAAGGCTACTTCGGAGTGCATCACCTTTGTAAATGACAATGCACGGGGGGATCCAATCCCCTCATAACGATGCTCTTGTCATTAGAGCCAAGGTCAGCAATGTTGAGGTATGAAAGATCATGTTAGAAACTGACAGCTCAGTCAATGTTATGTATAGAAGGTGTTTTGAATAGATGGGATTGAGTCAGAGCGATCTCAAACCTTTGCCTGAACCTTTTTTTAGCTTTATTGGGGATACGGTATTACCCATAGGGCAAGTTAAACTTCTAATCATTCTGGAAGACAAGGACCATCAGTCCATAGTCCTAGCTGACTTCTTGGTCGTAGACTACCCTTCGACTTACAATATAGTACTGGGACGATTAGCTATGAATGATTTAGATCTAGTCATGTCAACCAGGACACTGATGGTGCAATTCCCAACCTCGAATGGAGTCAAATGTGCATGTGGTAAGTAGTACACAGCCCGACGGTGTTATGAGGGTGCTGTCAAGCTCAGGGAGAAGGGTAAAAGAGTTGATGTGGTATCTAATGAAGAGCCCCAAGCTCCAAGATTAGCCAGGATCAGTCACAATCTCAACCCCCATGACCTAGAAATAGACCAGAAGACTAGGCTGTTAGTGTAGATGAGTGCCCTAAACCAATTTGATTGAGTGCTATGGCATCCATAACTAAACATTCTGTGGATTGGATATTATAGAATGACTATTCATCTTAGAATGCATATGACATGCATATATAAGATGAAGCCCATGGTGAGAAGTTAACTCATTCAATCAATCTTATAAGAGGTTATGGGATTATAAAGGTGATTGTTAATGATATAAACTTCTGCACCAAAATGACACTAGTCAAGATCTGATAACTGGGCCTTA
>JANHAO010001185.1:0-34495 GCA_026873985.1 Saraca asoca
ATAGTCAATATATAATATAATTAATTGTGACATATTATCTAATTATTTTACACAAACTTTATTTCTTCCTTTTTTATTTTTTAAAATTTTTTGGGAAATTTTTTTCTTTTTTTTTATTTTATTTTTTTATTGTCTCTTTTTCTAATTTTTTAAAAATAAAAAAAAGATTTTAGCAGTAGGAGTATTTTGATGTTTCCTCAAACATCAAAGGGAAAATGATAGAATCTTCAAAGGTTAAGGGGGGAAATGATAAGAGCTCAAAAAGCAATGGGCATTTTGATATTTCCTCAAATATCAAGGGGAAAATGATAATATTTCAAATTCCAAGGGGGGAAATAGAAATAACTCTAAAAATTATAATAATGTCTCTAAATAGTGAATTTTATACTTAAAAATTGAAAAATCTAGTGTGTTAACTAGTTTGAGTTAGATAAAAAATGGGTTATGGTTAACTTTGGGGTAAGTAATGGGGGCTAATTTGCTAGTTGTTATGATTTAAATTTTATTTTATAAAAGACTTGTGACAATGTAAGTGATGGTGTGTATTTGAAAGCAAATAACTCAAAGTAATGTTAGTTTTGTATGAACTTGTAGTACTTTAGAAGAGATACCAGTCCTTCACTCGAATAGAAATTGACCACATTCAAAATTAATAGGTTGACTTTCTCTTACTCAATTTGGTGGAATAATGCACAGAAACAAAATGTAATGTAATTATATAGACACAAAGTACAATGTATTGATTTTAACATTGTTGTTTTGTAATGTATTGAATTTGTTGTTAATCCAATAAAATGTATGTATGAAAGCTAATTTGCTAGTTGTTATGATTTAAGTTTATTTTATAAAAGACTTGTGACAATGTAAGTGATGGTGTGTTGTTGTAAGCAAATAACTCAAAGTAATGTTAGTTTTGTATGAACTTGTAGTACTTTGGAGGAGATACCAATCCTTCACTCAAATAGAAATTGACCATATTCAAAATTAATAGGTTAACTTTCTCTTAATTAATTTGGTTGAATAATACACAGAAACAAAATGTAATGTAATTATATAGACACAAAGTATAATGTATTGATTTTAACATTGTTATTTTGTAATGTATTGAATTTGTTGTTGATCCAATAAAATGTGTGTATGAAAGCTTTTTTAGATGTCTATACAAATTAAATATAACATGTGGCTTGTAACAGGTTTCTATAAATGGGAAAGTTAAAATTACTTTATGTCTATTTTTAAAAAAAAAATAAGTTACAAGAAGTGAAGTTTATACAAAATTGACATCCTTAAAGCGTTAGACATTAGTGCCCACATATTAACTAATTTCTAAAGTCTTCACACATTTTAAATGAAAATTATTAGATGTAATACTAAGTCAAGAGAAACAACATCGATTTTTTAATCAAAATCAACATTTAAAGTCTTAACACATTTTAAAAGTTTGCGATTATAATCATAAAAGATAGTATAAATTGCAATCAAAATCACCTTAATTCAAAAGCTTTTGGGCAGTTACTTTGTGACTACGATCATGTTTGCTAACCATAATTTAAAATGTCAATCATGATCATGATGCCAAAGTTTGTTTTTTAAAAAGTTTATTTTGAAATTGAACAAATTGAAATATTTTTGGTGAAATAATTCAAGGATTTAAATGTCTGTTCAAATCAAATATCACTTGTGGCTTGCAGCAAGTTTCTATGAATGGGAGACCTAAAATTATTAGATGTCCTTAATGCCTTAGACGTCGATTTTCTATTATGAACTAACGTAGATATATAGTATTACATACCGATTCCAATGTATTAACTGATGTCTAAAATCTCTACACTTTTTAAATAAAAATTATTAGATGTAATATTAGATATTTGTTATTTTTCAAAAAAAAATGAGTTAAGAGAAACAACATAGGTTTTTTAACCAAAACCAACATCTAAAGTCTATGTACATTTTAAATATTTAATTTTTTGTGTAAATCTTACTCAAATTATTTTGTCTAATTTTATTTATGAACAAAATTATTCTTTAATCATTAATTTTTAAATTCCCAATCAAATTTACTAAGACTATAGAATAATTCAAGAATTTATATATTATATAATTGGATATAATGATTCAAGAATTTAAATATTATTTAATGGACAACATAATTCAAAAAAAGATTAGCCTTTAGGCAATTTATTTCTGAAATTGTAATATATTATCTAAAAAAAAGAATAAAATTAATCAAAGATGTTGAGATATTGTGTGCAGGAAATATGCTTGTAAACTAAAATTAAGATGTCTGTCATTTATAAAAAGCTTTTGCAATTTCAACTATCCCTTTCACTCTCTTGCTGGTTTGAAATCCTAGCTCTCTCTCCCTTCATATCCAATGATTCAAAGGCACTCTCCCTCTCTCTCTCACTCTCTTATTGACCATAAAAGCTTAGCTCACTTTCACTCTCGCCCTCTTAATGGTTTGCACCAATCTTCTTTGTCTTATTGTCTTTTTGTTCTAGGTAACAACTACTTTTTTTAATTTTATTAATAATTGATGGTTGTGAATGAGATGAATTGTGTGCTATTATGTTTAATTGTGCACCCTAGTTTTTTTTTTTTTTACTTTTCAAAAGCTTACGATTATGATCACAAAAGATAGTTTAAATTCTGATTAGAATCACTTGAATTCAAAAGCTTTTGAGCAGTTATCCTGTGGTTGGGATCATGATCACAAATCATAATTTAAAATGTTGATCATGATTACAAGGTCAGGGTTTGTTTTGAAATTGAACAAATTGAAATATTTTTGGTGAAATAATTCAAGGAATTTTCATAATTCAAGGCCATCCATAGTTAATTAACTTATGTGCTTGTTGAAATTTTGAACAAATTGAAATATTTTCATAATTCAAGGATTTTTCAAATTAAATTCAGCAAAAATTATTTGTTGACTTGTGTATTTGTTGAAATTTATATTAGGTAGTCATGAATCATATGTGGATGTTTGCTAATTAAGTAAAGAATATGCAAATAGGTTAAGGAGTTTATTAGATTTATTGTTGATCAACATGCTGCTAATAGTAAAAAGTTAATTATGTGTCCTTGTGTGAGATGTTGTTGTTTTAAGAGAACAAAAGCCAAGGAAATAAAAGATCATTTAGTTATTCATGGCATTGATCAAAGGTATTCATAATGGATTTGGCATGGTGAAAATGAATTGTCTAGTATGTCTAGTAATTATCAAGACAAGGGAGGGTACCAAAATGATTAAATTAATATGAGTTTGGATGAATGATTAGAGGATATGGTGTATGATGTTGTTGAAGATAATTTTATTAAGTGGCTATATATCCTTGAAAGCTTGTTAAATGATGCAAAAAAGTCTTTGTATCCAGATTGTATTAAATTTATACCATTATCTGTTATGTTGAGATTGTTTAACTTGAAATCGGGGAATAGGCAGTGTGACAAGAGTTTCACGACCTTACTTGAAGTTTGAAAGATATGCTTCTAGAAGGTAATGAACTTTTGGATCGTACCTATAAGGCCACGAAAATCTTGTACCTAATGGGTATGGAGTATAAAAAGATACATGCTTGCCCTAATGGTTGTATATTGTATCAAAAAGAGTACAAAAGTTTACACGAATGTCTAAAATGTGGGCCATCATATTACAAATTGAAGAAGAATGATGTCATGAAATATAAAGGGACTATGACTAAAGTGTTTGGTATTTTTCAATAATAACAAGGTTTAAACACATGTTTGCTAGTGCAAGAGATGCTAAGAACTTAGCATGGCATACAAACCAGATGATTTCTAATGACAAGCTTTGACATGCAACTGATTCTCCTTAATGGAAAATATTTGATTCATTGTTCCCTGAATTTGGTAATGAATCAATAAACTTTAGGCTTGGATTTTGTACAAATGAAATGAACCCTCATGGTGACTTGAGTAGTGTTGTGGGTATTTTTGGAACCACACAAATGAGCTGGTAAAAGCTTAATACATAGGCCCAACTGATAAGGGCCTAACTTAACTAGGCTTAAGGTCGCTGGCCAACAAGGGTCAAAGCAGTAGCCGCCAACTCTCAAGTTAAGGTCTAGCTCATAGCTCTTAGGTCAAGCTCTAGCTCCTAGCTTTTAGGTCGAGCTCTAGCTTCCAACTCTTAGGTCAAGCTCTAGCTCCTAGCTCTCAGGTCGAGCTCCAGCTCCCAACTCTCAGGACAAGGTCTAGCTCTCAGCTTTCAGCATGTTTTGTTAGCTAGCTCAGAGAAATATGTTCAGTTGCCTATTTAATAGAAATCCATTACTGATCGTTATGTACCCAATTAATGACTCGTTTTTGTTATACATTGTAACACCCAAGCCACTATAAAAAAAGGGTTCAAATTATTGTAAAAAGATAGATCAAAATAGAGAACACACAAACTAATAAAGACAAACTGCATATTGAAACACTCAGTAAAAGACTAAAAATACTATAACTGTGGATGTAAGCCTTGCATTTTGGCTGAACCACACTAAAAAGCTTTTGGTGTCTATTGCTCTTCTTCTCCTTCAATCTCTTTTTTGTTCATATTTACATTCATAACTTGCAGTTTAGGGATTCACTGAACTTTCACAAGTTAACCAGATTTTACTATCAATAAGTAGCGAACATAGCACATGGCCTGTTTTGTAAGAAGGAGGACCCTAAATTGCATTCTCTCTCTCTCCACTACTAGTAGTTGTAGTAATAGCATTCAAATAGCCTTGATCGGCTAACTTCCAATAGCTCATATCTAAAATAGCATCTAATGGAACTCTTAGAATTTAGTCTCTCTCCATTACTAAACATAATGGTCGACACCTTTGCCATTGTAGCATATTTCTATTATAGTAGCAATGTCCAGATAACATCATCCAATGTTAGAGCTCTCAAAATAGTGTCAAAGTTGCTAGGCATGAGAGAAACTATAGGAGGCAATGATGACAATCTCTGCCAACTAACGGAAATGTACTTTAGTGGAGTTGTGAGCATAAACCAAGACTACACATCCAAGGTTCTCCATTCATGCATGTCTTTGCTTCATGAGGTCGAAACAATGGCATCTCTTATCAGCTGCTACATTGAAGCTCTGATTTTTGCAAATGGCGCAAGCCAGTGCCAAGATGGCAGCAACCCGTGACCATAGAATGGACTATAAGTCTGAGGTGGCCAAGAAGGAAACCTTTACGAAGCTCCCTTTCTTTCATTTTCTATTGAAACTGAAGCAGAAGGCCATCAATATCGGCAACATTTCCTATTTTTCCACTTACCTCTGGTCACATGGACTCCACTGGCCAAACCTTCTTCAATCATTATCAAGAGTTAAAGTGCATTCAAGACAGCATCACGAGCTTAAGTGCATTCAAGACAACATTATGAGCTCAAGTGCATCCAAGATAGCATCAAGCTAAAGTGCATCAAGTTGAAATGCATTCAAGATAGCATCATGAGTTAAACTATATTCAATCAATCATCCCTACAAACTGAACATCATCATGCTTTTGTTTGGCCAATGAGGAGGAATTGCATCAGTTTTACACTAGAGTTGGTTAGAGGCAGAGTAGTAGCTTGACATCAACTTGCCCACTGTTGAGTGCCCTTGCCAGAGTTCCTCACTTGTGGAAGTGTCATGGCTGAGCTCCTTATCACAGTTAGAGCTTCAATACTAGATGGTAAAAGTTGACATCAAATTCCTTACAATAGTGAATTGTCACTCTGTTTTGGCTAAGTAGCTTGAAGATTCGACTGCTAGAACCAGCCTTATGCAACACCACCGAGGCCACTCCCAAAACCAGTTGTCATCATCCATATCTTCTAGCCATAGCAATGGCTTGTAGAACCAGTTGAACCAGCAATGGCAAAGGATGCTCTATTTGCATCAAGGCTACAGCTAGTTATCGACAATAGTAGCATGGTGTTGAGCTCACACAGTAACCATGTAGTGATTGTGTTAGATGTTAAGCTTACACAGTGACCATGCAATAAGACAGATTGATGATGAGCTTATGCAGTGATTATGTAGCGAGATGGATCGATGATGAGCTCATGCAGTGACCATGTAGTGAGATGGTTTAATGACGAGCTCATGCAGTGACCATGTAGTGAGATGGTTTAATGACGAGCTCATGCAGCGACCATACAGCAAGATGGTTTAATGATAAGCTTGCACAGTGACCATGCAGTGTCTAGGTTCGATGATGAGCTTGCACACAATGATCATGCAATGACTGTGTTCAATGTTGAGCTCACACAGTGACCATGCAATGCTTAGGTTTGATAATGAGCTCACACACAATGACCATGCAGTGCCTGGGTTCAATGATGAGCTCACACACAATGACCATGTAGTGACTAGGTTCGATGTTGAGCTCGCACACAATGGCCATGCAATGAGACTAGGCTCGATGATAAGCTCGCACTATCCACTAAGTATTGAAAATAATCCAGGTTATCAGTAACAATAGTAGCATCATTCTAAGCCTAGTTTTAGACATGTAAGCGTGGTGTTGAGCTCACATATGCTTACCGCTGGCCATGTTGCACCATAGAGCACCGGTCATGTAGTGTCGACTAAAAGAGAAGACCTTCTTGCTTGGGGAGAATGCGATGATGCAAAGTTCGATAGCACAGAGGATGCAAAGCTCACTGGCTTTCATGAAAAGACCACTATAGCATTTGGAAAATGTCACCTATAGGATCTTGATGGGCTTATGTATGCAGTTGAACTCTATTTTCTTCTTAATGTCGTGATTCCCCACAAGTTTAAAGTCCTTGAGTTAGAAAAGGGTGATGGTACAACTTGTTCAAAGAGCGACCTGGTCATGTACTATAGGAAGATGGCAGCCTGCACATAGGATGATAAATAAATGACTTATCTACTTCTTTCAAGATGGCCTCACAGGCACTGCGTCCAAATGGTAGATGAAGCTGGACCACTCTCATGTTTGAAAATGGAAGGACTTTGCTAATGCTTTCTTTCCTTAAGCAGTTTAAGTACAGTCTTGATACGGCCCTTAATAGCATGGAAAAGAAGAGTATGAAGACTTTCAAGGATGATGCCCAAGGATGGATAAAAAGGCTACCCAAGTCCTACCTCCCTTGACTGAGAAAGAGATGGCTGCCACCTTTCCCACTACTCTCCTTTCTCTTTTTAACGATCGCATAGTTGGCAATCTTTTCACATATTTGTTTTACTGCCCTTGTAATGATCAGAGAAAGGATTGAGCAAGGTGTGAAGTGTAATCAAATTGCTAATAGCAGGCACTCTTATGACCCACTCATGACTGGTGTATGAAGGCCTTGCGGATGGGACGTTTGATCAGACTCACCCATTATCATAGCTACTGAGACTAAGTTGTCCAATAAGTTTTAGTTTGTTTTCTGCAATAGACAAAGGAAATCTATCCTTTCTTTGCAAACTGCTCATCTAATCCATCTTCACCATTGGGTCAATTCAGTATTATACGAGAGCCAGAATTGAGCTCTAACAAGCACTAAAGATGATAAAAAAAAAATGCTTTTAAAGCACCTCAAAGATACTATTATACAACGGTGGGAAAGCTTCAGCATACACATGATTGTAGATGACATCATTAAAAACATATATGCCTTGCGAGACCAGATTCCAAGTACCAATTGAAGCCTTCCCCAGAGTGAAGCAAGCTATTCTTAGGGTCAAGAAAGGTCATGGAATGCTAGCTGAGGTGCAACCTACCTAGGCATTCATTGCTAGTTGAAGCGTGACCTACTAGGCATTCAACTTAGCTAATATTCATGGAATGCTAGTTAAGGTGCGACCTACTGAGCACTCAACTCATGCTATCTGAGGCGCGACCAACTGGACATTCAACTTAGTTAATATTCATGGAATGCTAGCTGAGGTGCAACCTACTAGGCATTCATTACTAACTAGGGCATGACCTACCTGGGCAACAAGATTGCTAGCTGAGGCATGACCTACCTAGGCAACAAGATTACTAGCTGAGGCATAGCCCACTAGGCACTTAATTTCATGCTAGTTAAGGTGCAGCTTTCATGCGACCTACCTGGGCACTCAAATTCGTGCTAGCTAAGGTGTAGCTTTCATGCGACCTACCTGAGCACTCAAATTCATGCTAGCTAAGGCATAGCTTTCATGCGACATACCTAGGTAAAGAAATACTTTTAATGGGTCACTAGAGGAAGGAAAAGCTCCAATGCCATTAACTAAGTACCAAATTTATGAATGCATGAAAAATATTAATGTCATTTTTTGTAAACCCTATACACTTGCTAGTGATAAGAGTTCGTAGAAAAAGAGGTCCATATTCTTTAATCTTCCATATTGGCAAATCTTATTTGTAAGACATAATCTTGATGTGATGTATATGGAGAAAAATGTCTATGATAATCTTATTAGAATGCTTTTGAACTACTAGGTAAGACTAAGGATGGAGTCAAAATCAAACTAGACTTGGTTGAAATGGCAATATGAAAGGAATTAATACTGGAGAAAAAGGGTCAACATATGTATTTGTCTCTATCTTGTCATATTATGTCTTAAAAGGAGAAAACAAGTTTCTTTGAGTGTTTACATGCTGTTATGGTGCCACAAAGGTATTCTTCAAACATCAAAACCTTATTTCAATGAAAGCTTTGAAATTAGTTGATTTGAAGTCTCATGATCATCATACTTTAATGCAATAACTATTACCAGTGGCTATCCAATCAATATTACCTATTCATGTAAGACACATCATTACTAGACTTTGTTTTTCTTTAATACAATATGTAACAAAGTCATTGATCTTGAGAAATTTGATGACTTGTAAAGGGAAGTTGTTATGCTATGTCAACTTGAGATATATTTTCCACCTTCCTTTTTTAACATCATGGTACATCTGGTTGTTCATTTGATAAAAGAGATAAAACTCTATGGACCAATTTATTTGAGGTGGATGTACTTGTTTGAGCGATATATGAAAATCCTAAAAGGGTATGTAAGAAATCAACATCGGCTTGAAGGATGTATTGTTAAATACCATATAGCTGAAGAGGTTGTTGAGTTCTATGATAAATACTTATCAATGCAAAAGCTATCAGAGTCCCCAAGTCTCGTCATGAGGGAAAAATTACATGTAAGGGTATAATGGGGACCTAAATGGTGAGCATCAACCATGAAATATGGGTACAAGCACACCTTTATGTCCTACATAATAGTGAAAAAGTAAAGCCTTACTTGAACAAGCATATGACCCTTACAAGAAAATAAAATCATGGAAAGAATGAATAGTGGATACAAGCTTAACACAATCGCTTTTTCATCACTTAGTTCTATAATCAAGTTTGTTTTCGATATGATGTTTCTGAGACTAAGATGGTTAACCCACAGGCCTCGTATGAAGATCTTATAATATCGTGGATATGACATTAATAGGTATTTTTTCTATACAAAGGGACAGGATGATAGGAATACTATGCAAAATAGTGGCATTACTTTAGAGGTTTAGTCAATGCATATTTCTAGTTCTAAAGATAAAAATCGTGTATATATGAATATGTCATATTACAAGGTCATTAAAGACATATGGGAACTTAACTACATCAAATTTAGGTTGTCTGTATTTTTATGTAAATGGACCAAGAATAATAATAGCATCTGAGTTGATAACTTAATATTCACAATGGTAGACCTTAATAAGGAAGATTATAAGGGGGAACCATTCATAATAGCATCCCAAGAAAAATAAGTTTTTTACATCACAAACTCAGTTGATAAGAAGTGGTCTGTAGTTTTTCAAGGGAAGAGATAGATTGTTGGTAATGATATTTATAAAACTTGTCCTTTCTCTTTAGGACTACCTCCAATGAATGGTGAAGGCAAATTTAAGGAGTTGTACATGCGAGATAATCATGATGAAAAGATATGGGTTGAAGATCCTCCTAGAGAAAAAAAATTAGAAAAAATTGAATGTAATTGATTATGGGTTTATTGTATATATAGGCAACTAACTATATAATTTTTAGTTTACATGCTTATACTTGATTATGTGTTTAATTGTATATGCAAGCAAGTATTTAATTTTTAGTTTAGATGCTTATACTTGACTATGTGTTTATTGTTGCAACTATTTAACTTTTAATTTAGATGTTTATACTTGATTATATATTTATTGTATATGTAGGCAACTACTTAATTCTAACATGTTAGTTTTGTATAAATTAACTTGTGGGACTTTGAAGGAAATCAAAGTCCTTACACTTAAAATGAAATTGACAACAATTCAAGATCAATGGTCAGAATTTCTCACACTTAATTTGGTAAAATAAAGTATAGACTTATTAATTTGACATTGTTATGGGTAAAAATCGGCTTTGAAGAATAAGTCAGCATGAGCCTAGTAGAAGCTAAGTTACACAACTCACTAAAGATGCCCAATGGGCATTACCTCGCTTATTGCTAGAAGGTGACACAATGAGGTCACTAAAAAATTGACTCACTAAGCAGCTGACCATCCTGTTCGAGCTCGCTATGCTACAGAGACAGTACCAAGCTCACTAAACAACCTGCCATAGTGACCCCGAGCTAAGATTTCCAATTTAGGTAGATGAACATCTCACTCAAATGAAGTGGGATTAAGTGTTAGACACACATATGTCGGCCTGCAACCAACAAGAGGGGCCCACCCCATAGAAAGCAGCCTGCAACAGCCAGATTATAGGAGTCTTACTATCTTTTACATTTATTTCTTAATGTAACAGAACTGTAGCTTGTAATCATTATAGGTAACCCTTCCTTCTTCTATAAATAGAATTCATTGTTAGAAGAGGGGGGAATCCGAAAAACGTGTAAGCTAAAGCCTTGTAAAAATCTCTTTTCTTATATTAATAAAAGCTCAACCATGGACGTAGGGTCCGGTACCGCTCGGATTTGGCCAAACCATGTTAAAGATTGTGCATCTCGTCATTTTTCTTCCTCTTCATCATCTCCATCGTCCTCCTGACTACATATCTCTCAAACCAGAAAATAGCTTAGGGATTCAAGAACCACACACCCATTGATAGGAATTTGGCAGAACTAAATTTCACCGTCAACATTTTGGCACTAGAAGGAGGGCCCATTTATTTTTTGCATTCATTTTTCTGGAACATTCATCTCTGCAACAACAATGGTAAGAGGAAGGACCACTCAGAGTTCAACCACTTGTGGGGGCTCATCAACATTCTACTGCTATCCCAGGAACTGAAGAGGCACAAACACCCAGCCAACCCCATCCGAAGCTCAAAAATACGGTAAGAGAGTTGGCTAAAACTGTTAAAGCACTGGCACAGGCACAAGCCCAGGGTGCTCAAAGACAAGAAGAAATCATGACACAATTCCTATAGTTCCATAAAGAAGCTTAGAAGGAAACTCATGAAGATCGCAATAGTCAGCGACTGGGGGGCTCACAAGGAGCAAAAAGCTCCACCTCTCAGCCCAAAATGTAGAACTTAATAATAGAGGAAGTCCTCCAAAGGCTTAAACGGCTAGACTCAAAGCAACCAACCTTGCTATGAGGAAAGCTCATCATTTTCTGTGGAGATCGAAATGCAGCCTCTCCTGTAGAAACTCAAAATGCCCGCAATCCAATCGTATGATGGGAATAGTGACCCAAGCGACCACCTAAATGTATTTAATATCTAGATGGATCTTCAAACAACTAACCCTCTAGTGAAATGCCACGTCTTCCTGGCCACATTAGAAGGAATGCCTCAGGCATGGTTCAGAAACCTCCCAACTAGTAACGTCAGTAGCTGGGAAGAGTGCCAAAGGAAATTCATTGACTAATACTGGGTATTAAAAAGGCAACTTGCACCTCTTTGCCATCTCGCAATGATCTTTCAATGCAAGAGCAAATCACTGAAAGACTATATAGTCAAATTCAGGCATGAAGCCAACTCTATGGAAAACCCTTTGGAGGAAAGTATCTTAACAATAATCTCAGTGGGACTCTACAAAGATGGAAAGCTGTATAAAAGCCTCTACAAGTCCCCAGCTTGAGATCTAGCTAAATTTTATGAGTGAGCTGCCAAACAAATAAGATGGTAAGAAACTTTTAGAGTTGAAGAGCTTAAGCAAAAAATGGACATTAGTGGTCCCACCATGAGCAAAAAGAGGGGTGATGAAAGTCGTAGTCATGACCCCAGTTCTCAGCTCACAAAAAAGGCAAAGCCTTAACGG
Organism: Saraca asoca; assembly: GCA_026873985.1. Classification (NCBI taxonomy): domain Eukaryota; kingdom Viridiplantae; phylum Streptophyta; class Magnoliopsida; order Fabales; family Fabaceae; genus Saraca; species Saraca asoca. Next base: position 12,215 of record JANHAO010001185.1, read on the forward strand.
CCTAGAGGTCACTTTGAAAACTACAGTATCCTGTTAGACACACAGGATAGAATTTTTGCCGCAGAAAGACATAATGAGGATTTCAAGAGGCCCAAGCCAAAAAGAGCTCCCCCCAAGTCTAGAGATCCAAGTAGATTTTGTGCTTATCATAATGAAGTCGGACACACCACCTCCAAATGTTGTGCACTAAAAGATGCCATAGAATACCTCATCAGGAGGGGTAGGTTACAGGATTATGTGGTAAGGCAACTAGAATAGCAAGCCCAGCGAGTCGCGAGTCGAGAGCTAGAGCCTTCCATTAGAACCATATTCTAATCCTGTAACATTCTCATGAACTTTACTATGATTCTGAAATCTATGTATGAATTGCCCAGAGGAACGCTACTTGAAAAGAATTGTCCTACGATTAAACCTATCAAATTCATAGTCGATTGGCTGAGACACAAAAACGCTACCCAGCTAGCAATGAGCTACGAAAACCAAAACCTGTCCGAGGGTGAGATGGCCTAGAGCCTACCTCATGTCCAAAGGTGAGACGGCCTTTAAGCCTACCTCGCTTCCGAGGGTGAGACGGCCCAGAGCCTACCTCACGATAAAACAAAATAAAAATAAAACCTGTCTGAGGGTGAGACAGCCTAGAGCCTACCTTGCGTCCAAGGGTGAGACGGCCTTTGAGTCTACCTTACATCTGAGAGTGAGACAGCCCAGAGCCTACCTCGCGACAACACAATCGAAACCAAAACCTATCCGAGGGTGAAAGGGCCTAGAGCCTACCTTGCGTCCGACGGTGAGGTGGCCCAAAGTCTACCTCGCGACAAAACAAAAACAAAACAAAATAAAATCGAGGGTCAAACGGCCCCAGAGCCTACCTCACAACAAAAGTATAACTAAAAATGGCACAGAGCCTACCTCAACGACACACTCAAATGTAATAATTGGCTACAAGCTTGCCACATTGCAAGGATGCTGAAATAAACTTGTTACAGCTCTCATGTAACTAAGTATCCGCAACTAGCATGCAGTCAAAAAATTACAGCCACATGCGATCTCCTCTCAAGTGTAGCTAACGTATGACCTAACTATTGATCACCAAAGGCGATCAAGCAACAAAAGAATTAAAGAGTCTAGAACTAAAGACATGGCTGATTGGTTAGAAACATGTTTCATTAACATCAGAAATATACAAACAGCGATGCACAAAGCATCCGATACAACATTCAAAAGCTTCATAGAATAGCTCATACATTAAAAGGCCCCATCCAACAGGGTAAAATTACATCAGAAGAAGAAGAAATACAGAAACCAAAGGCAAAAGTCTAAAAGCCTAACACTACAATTCCGACAAGAAAATGAAGAGCCGGCTACAGGGAGGCAAACTCCCACTCATAAGAAGACCAGCAACTCCACTTCTATAGTCTTCCCATACTCGGCCAATGGTTCTTACTGGACCAGACCCCGTGCAATTCAAAAAGGCACCCAAGCCTAACTGACAATGTCGAATTCTATGCAAGGACTCGAGGGAAGTGATCTAAGATCTGCATAAGACTCTCCGGGAGCCCACAAGATGAACCCAGTGAGGAAGTCGCATGCAATAGGCTATCCATGCCTCCAAACATTCTACAACAAACCATCCATGCCTCAAAAAGTTTCGTTGGAAGCCAAGTTACTAAAAACACAGGGGGTTTGATAGACTCCTCCATTAATCTGATGGCCCAAAACAAGCAGCAGTGCCACACCAACAGCTAAAAATTGTAAATAGAAGAAAGCATGGTCTGAAGCAGAATGAAAAGATAGAAAAGAAACCTGAAATGACAATTCAGGTAGGCAAGGACTTTGACTACAAACAAAGCCTCAAAAAAATTGTAACTCTCAATCTGCAAAGTGAACTAAGAGTTGGGGGGGCTTATGTTATGGATAAAAATCAACTTTGAAGAATAAGTCAGCACAAGCCTAGTAGAAGCTAAGTTACACAGCTCACTAAAGACGCCCAGCGGGCACTACCTCGCTCATCGCTAGAAGGCAACACAATGAGGTCACTAAAAGATCAGCTCGTTAAGCAGTCAGCCATCCTGTTCAAGCTCACTATGCTACAAAGACAATACCGAGCTCGTTAAGTGACCTGTCACAATGACCCTGAGCTAAGAGTTCCAGTTCGGGTGGATGGACATCTCGCTCAAATGAAGCGGGATTAAGTGTTAGACACACATATGCCGGCCTACAATAGACAAGAGGGGCCCACCCTGCAGAAAGTAACTACAACAGCTAGATTACAGGAGTCTTACTATCTTTTACATTTATTTCTTGATGTAACAGAACTGTAGCTTGTAATCATTATAGATAACCCTTCCTTCCTCTATAAATAGGAACTCATTGTTAGTAGAGGGGGGAGGCCAAAAAACGTGTAAGCTAAAGCCTTGTAAAAATCTCTTTTCTCATATTAATAAAAGTTTTGCCGTGGACGTAGGGTCCGGTACTGCCCCGGATTTGGCCGAACCACGTTAAAAATTATGCATACCATCACCTTTCTTCCTCTTCATCATCTCTATCATCCTCCTAACTGCATATCTCTCAAATCATAAAATAGCTTAGGGATTCAAGAACCACACACCCATTAACAGGAATTTAGTAGAATCAAATTTTACCATCAACAGACATGTTTTGAATTTAATTAGTTTCGTAATGTCTTGAATTTTTTGTTATCCAATAAAATGTTGCAATTATTGAAATTGGGATTATACTGGGTGATTGGAGATTTTGATTCAATAGTTGATGCAAAAATTTAAATAATAGTAGGTTTATGTAAAATATAGATAATAATAAGTTTCTGTAAAGATATAGCTAGCAGCAGGTTTTTTTAAAGTGGTCAAGAAAAGATTTTGGTTTTGTATAAAAAAATTGATATCTTTAGTGAACGACACAAAATCAGCATCTTTAATGATTTTTCATGTCGATTTCATAGCTTAGTCGATATTATAACCTTTTTTAAAAAATTATTTCACGTTAGTTTTTTGTTAAACAAAGACGTGTAAGAAAATTTTCAAATAAAAAGAAATCAAAAGAAGATTAAAAACCAATGTCATTTTGTGTTAATCTAATGTGGATTATTTTAACCTACAATATTGTTCAAATGGATGTTGGTTTCCAAACTAATATGGCATGTGTAATATAACCAATGTGTAAGTGTATTTTTATAGTAATACACTTGCATTTGGTAATTCGGTTTTTCATAAGCTGAATTTGGATTTGATTATTATAAAGGTTGTGCAGGTTGAAAGACTTGCAATCCAACACACCAAAGAATTGTTGGCTGATATCATTGGTGCTAATATAGAGCAAGTGGAAGGAGATGGTGTCGCATATTCTTGGTTTATATTAGAGTTTATTAAGTTATCTGTATTGAAGATGAATAAATTTTCAATGAGATTCAACGTAACTTTGCCATACATTCTTCAAATAAATATTTAGAATTTTTGCTTATTGGTTTCTTGTTGTAAAGTTATTTTTTATATATTATGATTTAGCAAATAGTACTAAATAAATAGTTTCTTATTTAGTATTTTCACCTTTAATAATCAATTATAAGTTTAATAAATAATTTTAAATTTAGTTAATGATTTTTAATTTTAATTTTAAAACTTTTCTATAATCAATTAGGCAAAAATTTCAATAAAACAAGAATTTAGTAGATTTTATTTTAACCGGTATTATGAACAATGAAATATTAAAATTGGTATCTAAATTGGCTTTATTTTTCTTTTCAATGATTTGGTGTGTGCCCACCTGTGTGTATTATTGTTTATTTTAGTAATTTAATATTAAAATGTATTTTTTTATCATACCCTATTATTAGAACTAAAACTACCTCTTTCTCTCTTTTTTATTTGAGAAAATAAACAAAAGAAATATTTTAAAAAAAAATTTAAATCATTTAAATATGATCTAGCAATATAAAAATATTGAGGAAAATTAATAGATCTAAAAATAAAATAGCAATAAGATAAAGATAAATAATAATGAAAACTTTTTCTATATTTTTTTATGGATAACTAAAATAACAAATAAAGTCATATTTTATATCAATGGATGTGATTTAAAAAATGGGAAACAATAACGATAAGTAACAAACCTTGACACACTAGTAAGGTCTTGAAAATGCAAAAACAATAAGGATAACTAACCAATCATAAAGAACAATAATAAAAATAAATTCAATAAATTTTAATGATAAACAACAAATGAAACCAAAATTTTTATATTTTCAATATTTTTTATTTTTTTAAATACTTTTATCATATAAGTAAAGAAAATAAATAACAACTTATAAAATGTAAACAAGATTCCTACCTAATTCAGACGAATTCTATTTTTCACAAGGCTAAAAATTGGAAAATAAATGAAATTCATATTTTTGTATTTTTCAATAATTTTTCTTGTTTTTATTTTTTAAAATACTTTTTAATGTGATCCAAACAAAATATGAAGTTTACAGTGTGTGAAAAAATACTAAACTAAAATCACAATTAATCTAATAAAATTGAATATATAATTTGGTATCTCTTTCCGACATGTTGATCAATGATCGCATTCACAATTCATGTCAAGTTACAACTAAAATTTGTTCATGTGAAAAGAATATATATGTTTTCAAAATTATAAGAGAAAAATGTAATAGAATTTCATGCATATAAACAAAGGATTGACTATACTGAACTAAAATCACAATTAATCTAACAAAATTGAATATACAATTTGGTATCTCTTTCTGACATATTGATCAATGATCGCAAAATAAACTCGAAAGCAAATCTTCCCATATTTTTCCAATGCAATCTTTTATGGTTACTTCAATGGGGCAATGCACACAACATTCTATGGAGTGTAAAGGGGATTTGCCTCTAAATTTATAAACTGCAGTATCTAACTGTATCTAACTCTCTACCCAACAAAGAGGTTAGATACAAGCCCACACCAAAAATAAAATCATACCCAACAATATTAAGCCTCAAGCTCAACAAGTGTGACCCTAGTCCATTTTTATCACTTTAAGATTTACAGGATAAATTGAGCTACATATCCAACCCTTTTTATTAAATAGAGAAAGCCAATCAATTAAAGCCCAAAATAAAATATAAAACAAATTTTCTAGCATTCTCCCACTTGATCAAACATAGCCTAATGAGCACCTCAGAAACATGATTATCTCAATGAAACAAATAATTCAGAACTACAGATGAGAAGTATGCTAGTTAGCAACATATATCATCCATAATCACATAAGGTAATAGTTCCATTGATATGATCACACGGATGTGACAGTATAGTTACACAAATAGCATAGCCGATTGATGCATCTATGCTTTTGTGTAAGGATCCTCATTATGGTCTTTCTCATGAAAACCACCAAATCTTTCCAAGAAAATCAATAAGGTTTCTCATGAAACAATCAATATCTTAATAAAGACAACTACAATTCATTATACAAGGAGAACTACATCTCAATCAATACATCGAACAAAGAGACAACTATAGCAACATTCTCATCAAGAGAAATAATAATATCTCAAGATAGTACTAATTCATATTTTGTAATCATCAAAACAAGAATGCCAAAAGACATCAAAATCTCATATATGCAAATAAAAATAATGAAACATATCAAGGTAAATAACAATATTATAAAAATAAATGAAAGATAGATGATTTATCATAAAGAACACTACTACTAATCAAGCAGATTAAAAGAATCAACAACACCCATGTTTTTCACATGTTTTTTAAAAACTATGGGCAGAAAAGCTTTTGTTGGTGGGTCTACTTTCATTAGCTCAGTATCAAGATGTTCCACAAGAATGTCACCATTCTTAACCATATCTCTAACTGCTAGATATTTAATCTCTATAAGCTTGGAGCCACTAGAAATTTTATTATTCTTAGAAAACATCACTATTGTAGAATTATCATAGTAAACTTTCAAAGGCCTAGATCAACTACATTAAGCATAGAAACAAAATTTCTTATCTACATAGCATGGGTAGCTGCCCCATAGTAAGTGACAAACACAACTTGTTTGCTTGGTTATTTGTTTGAGTGTTTAGTTAGGCTTGTTAGGACTTGAACCCAACCCATTTTGGAGCCTAATTGTTATGAAGGGAGACATGTTCCCCTCAAGCATTCAGATTAGTGAATTTAAGAATTGAAGAGTCTTCTTCCTTGAGCAAGTGCTCTCCTAGGGTTCTTAGTAGAACTTTAAGACTTATCAAAGAATTTCCTCTTTCTGGTTTCAATCTTCATCACTTATCACTCTCCTTCTATCTTTCTAGAGTGTGGTGTGAATATCTTTCTTTCTCTTTCAATTTTGGGTGCTGAATTTGCTGAATTAGGGATAGATCCATGGGCATCTCTAAGGGAGATCACATCAGTTTGGTATCAGAGTTTTGGCTATTCTAATTCATGTGATATCTCTTCTTTTTCCCATGTTTTTGTTTTATTTTTTTCTCTCAATTTCATGCTAAACATCCCTGAATTTTGTGGTTTATTTTTTGAGTTCAATTTCTTGTTCAATTGTTGTCCAATTAAGCTACTAGTGTTGCTGAAATTTTCTACTATTGTGTTTTTGATTTTTACTATTGAATTGCTTTGATTTTAAGGCTATTTTTACATCAATTTTGTGCAAAAAAAAATTCTAATTTTGTTGTACATTAAATGTTTAATTTTAGCTTTGTTTTAGTTATTTTTTCTGCTTAATTTGCTTCATTTCAATTTTATTTCCTAGCTTGTTCTAGTGAAAGTCTTGCTGAAATTTCTATAGAATTTTCCTCTTGTTCATTGTTGCATTCCAAATGTTTATTTGTTTTAGTGTCCATTTGCTTTTTTCTTGTGTTGCAACTTATGTGGGGCCAAATTATTTAAAATTTAGTGTGATTTGGAACCATTTTCTCCCATAATTGTATTCAAACTTACTGCTCCCCCTGTTTTTTTCCTGCTAGCTATAACTTAGGCTTATACTTCTCCAGAATTTTTGCTATTGTCCTAGCTTGTGTTTGATTGTGTTTTGCACCTTAAACATATTCATTTTGAGTACACATGATTGAAAATTGATTTGTGCCAATTGTGGTTGAATTAAAGTGTCTTTTGGGCTACTCAAAATTTTTGCAAAGTGCTAAAACATAAAAAAAAAAAAAAATCTGGACAACATATATTTTGTTCAGAAAAACAAAAGAGTGGTGAAGAAACAAAAGTAGAAAGGCAAAAACAAAGAAAAGAAAAGTTTAACCAAGAAAAGAAATAAAGAAAAAAAAAAGAATTAAAGAAAGAGCAAAAGAAAATCACAAGAAAAAAAGAACAAGTGATGTCCAACAAAGAGAAATTTTCTGTAACTTTTTTAACTAAGCCCTAGCCAATTTAGAGAGTTATTTTGAGTTAATTTCCTTTGTGATTAACTTGAATATGTTTTTGTTGGATTGCATGATCATAATACAAGCTTTGAAATTAAATTATGGTGCAATTGCTTGGATTTTCCCCTGTTTTTCCTTGAAACTCTCTAAAATTTTTCTGCAATATCCTGAAAAATCCCCTACTTTAGTCGAAAGTCTTCTTCCTATTATTGTTTAATTCCTTTGGTATTTCTTGCTCATTCCTTGCTTCTTTGTTTTGTTGGTTCATGCTACATTTTAGTGACTTGAGTGTTAAGTGATTTTTTATTGTTACTTTGTGTAAACTCCAAGATTTTGTCTTTTAGTTCTCATAGGACTCAAAGGAAAGGACTAGAGTGATAAAAGGTAAGAGTGTGAGAGCAGAATTGAGGGTAAAAACCTAATTATGTGAATAAAACACAAGTGGAATGATCAAAATACTTGAGAAGGTGTGAATTGGTAAGATCCATATCTTTCCTAATATTTGTTTTGCAGAATTTTATTGTCCTCAAAGATGAAAGGTAGTGGATCACAACTCAATGAAATCATGTTCACTCTAAGATCAATGCAACAAGCCAATAAAGTGTTTGAATAGGGTAATTCTAATGTTAATGCTAATTTTAATGTTCCTAATCTCTCTTGTAGGTTTTGATTCAAGGATGAATCATGTTTAAATGCAACAAGCCAACAAAGTATTTGAATGGGATAATTCTAATGTTGGAGCTAATTTTAATATTCCTAACTTCTCTTCTTTTGAAGCATGTTTTGATTCGAGGACGAATCATTTTAAAGAAGGAGGGAGTGATGTGAAAATGACAGACCAAGCTAAGACTCACCAAAAGGGTTTGCATCTACCAAAGGACCACTCAAGGGATTAATGAGCAACAAATATTACTACTTTTATTTTCTCTCATTCTCTACCTTTTTGAATGTTAATTTAGATTATTTTAGTAAATTGGCCTTGTTTTGTTAATTGGTCATAATTTGGAGCTTAATTGAATTAATTGCTTATGTTAGGATTTTGACACTGCCTTAGTTTTTGAGCTATAACTTGAGCTTCAGATGTCTTGGGTCGACAGTTATATGGTTGGAAAGCTAAGAGAAAGCTTTACAATTTTTATGTTGACATTAGAGCCCAATTCAGCCATTTGGAATCTCGAAATTGATCTTCAAATTGACCCAGAGTTTCTGTCCAAATTTGACCTTGTTACAATGTTTGGGCTATTATTTTGTGTTATTGTATAGACCATCTTTGAGACCTTTTTGGCTTTGTTTTGGGGCTGTGTCCCCTTTTCTTTCCCTTATTTTTTTTTGGTGAATTAATACTTGGATTTGTGTTATTTTATCAATTTTTGGCAGCCTAATTTTTGGCCAGCCTTATTGGCTGAGTTGTTTGGCCTTTTTTTTTTTATCTTTTTAGCTTGTTTGCCTGGTTATTTGTTTTAGTGTTTAATTGGACTTGTTAAGACTAGAACCCATCCCGATTTAAAGCCTAATTGCTATGAAGGGAGGCATATTCCCCCTCAACCATTCAAATTAGTGAATTTGAGAATTGAAGAGTCTTCTTCCTTGAGCAAGTGCTCTCTTAGGGCTCTTACCAGAATTTCAAAACTTATCAAAGAGTTTCCTTTTTGTAGCATCAATCTTCATCACTTATCACTCTCCTTCTATCTTTCTAGAGTGTGGCATAAATATCCTTCTTTTTTTTTCAATTTTAGGTGCTGAATTTGTTGAATTAGGGATAGATCCATGGACATCTCCAAGGGATATCACATCAAGTAGGCTTTCCAACCTTAAAGTCATGTCCACATCCATCATAGTCAAAGCAAGCTCCTCATCTTCCTTCTGTCTCTTGTAATTATTCCCAATCAGAGTTTCAATAAAGGCAGTTTGATTGTTCAAAGAAAGAAGCTAAAAAATTGAAACATAGCAGATGATTTTAGTAAACATAATAGGCCAAAATTTGTAACAATAATTATAATATTATAGGCCAAGATGCAAAATTATAATCTCACCTGTGGGTGAAAATATAATTTTGACCCAAAAAAAACAAGCTAATTTGATATACAAAATTTAAAAATCCAACACCTGTAGGCATAAGGATCTTCAAAAGCACATAATCACATAAGCTCCAAATTATTTAAATTAAATAACAAGAATATCTCTAATATTTTATCAAAAGAAATTTTAAATAATTTAGTAAATGAGTTATTATGGTGACAGACACTTACCTTACTAATTAAAATTTTCAATAAGGATTCAACAATTACCCATAAGTAATTTCAACTCCACATACACTTTTCTAAATTTTTATTATATTTTAATATTTTTTATTATTATTATTTTTAAAAAATTTTGGGCACATGTGTCCACAAGTTAGTGTGTCATAGGCCGGTAGTTCTCTAGCTAAAACTATGTGGTGCATGCTTGCTACTTTTAGCTAACATGTCAATCTTCCAGCAAACTCAAGCCACAATTGGATTTTGTCACTCATAAAATCAAAATCCCATGCACAATATGTCCGAAGGCAACATAAGCAAGTAAACCAAAGCAACCAAACAATCAAGCATCAAGAACATCTCACATAAGTAACCTCTAGTGCGCAATGAGAAAAGATAATCAAATAGAGAGAGGGACAACTCTTTTTTATTGATATGTACCTCATTACATAATTTAGAGTGTATAGGGAAGGCTTCAAGGAACACACTCCTAAGACCCCAAGACCAAGTGCTAACGAGCCCCAAATGAATGCCCAACAAGGCCTCAATGTATCCTTAACAAGTTGCCGACACTTCCACCCTAATTAGCATTTTGAGCCCAAGGCTAAATGACAAGGGTAGATATATTTTTTGTGAGTTGACATAAGGCCTTTTCTCATTACTTTTGGTGGAAACTTTACACCATCTTATATGGACCCAAAGTTAAGATTGCAAAGAACGCAACCATAAGCTTTTCTACTTGCATTGGACAAGCAAATCATGCTAAAATTACATAAATCCCCCTAAAACAAGGAAAATTAGAGAAATAGTACACAAGTCAAATTGCTCCCAAATTTGAGCAATAAGGCCTTTATACTATGTTTAATTTTGCCACAAATTTTTGTGTCAAACTGAGCCACAATGCTAACTTATGACATTTTCCCCCACTTGACGTTTCAATATGACATAACTCCTATGAAAGTTTTCAGCCCGCTCTTTTAAGCTTCTCCCTTAATCGCACCTAGCTTGTCTATTTGAGCTAATGCTACTTGAAGACTTTCAAAAGAATGACACTATCAACCTAACATAACATCAGGATAGTCTTTTATCTGCTACTCTTTAGCTCTTCCTCACTTCTTTTTTGCTTGCCTCCTTGAGTTGGCTCTATCAAAAATTTGCTGCCTCCACAGACTTAGTGAGCTTCCTTTGCAACTCAAGTTTTGTTTCCTTTGCAACTTCTATGCTTACTACTTTGTTAGCTTGTATGTGCTACCTCTGTACCTCATAGTTTGCTACCTTAGTAGCTCATGTGCATGCTTGGTGCTTAGGACTCTACTACCAGAGACGTGTCACATTTAATGCCTTGTAACATTGATGTGAGACATAAGACTAATCCCTTGGTTCCAAGTTTGCTTATATTGGGTTTGATAATCCTACACATTTCACTATGCCCCTTGATAGGATCCTTGTACCCTCTCTAAATTGATACCCTTTAGCATTTCAGCCATTACAACCTTTTCAAAGTTGATGCTCTCTAGCACTATAATCATCATGAATTGATACACTTAGGTTTGCACTCTCTAGTGCTAGCATTTTAGAGTTGATACACTTTTGTATCATGGCCATCACAACCACTCCTATGGAGATTAGTGCCTTCTGCCACCTCTCATGTGACATTCTCTAATGTCTAGGCCACCATAGCCTACTTCAAGTACATCTTTGATGGCTCCCCCATCTTTCTTAGAAGGGTTGAGCATAGAATAATCTATCACTTTAGCTAAAGCATCACATGCTTGTGCACTAGCAAATGTGAGCTCCATCGTCATTGTCACAAATTCCATCTCACGACTATGATATGATAGCTCCCTAGCATCTCGAAATGATGCTTTGGGACCACCTTGACTTAAATGTGATCATGCCCTCTAACACAATCTTGGACTACTCCTATTGGATTCACCACTCAATGCATCCTTCTAGATGTTTCAACCTTTTGGTTGTGTTATGGCCATGGACTCTTACACAACCAAGGCTCCACCCTCTAGATTTATTGATTGTTAACTTGTCCCTCTGGACATGGCCAAACCCATTGGCAAGACCAAGGCTTCCTTCAGGGCTCCTCCCACTAGATAGGCCATCAATTCTCATATCCATCTAGATGGTTTGCATTCTTCCAAATGCTACTATAAATGAGTGCATAACCAACATCCCTATTGTATAACAAGTCCACCGTCTATTGCACATGCTTGCACCTGGTACACCAATAGCATTCCCTCAATTATAATATTCCCATACTTTTGTCTAAGATCTGCTTTAACTTCTTGCTACCCTCATAGCCAAGTCCATGACAGCATTTTTTCACAAGTGTGAGGAATGTTTGCTCCTTTCATAATCATTATAAGCTTAGACAAGTCGAATCTAATCCAATTGTCCACCTTGATATAATGAGAACTCTTTCCCATCACCTAACTCACTAGTTGGTCCACCCTACCTATCGTGTCTTCTTGCCTACTTGTCCTCCCTGCATGCTCTTTTGAGTACTTGGTGAGGTCTTAGGTGTTTAGAAAGACTAATTCTTGGTGTGAAGTCAAGTTCATGTGGCCACTCGTTCTACCCTCTAGAAACTAGGCTTTGATACTAACTATTACAAGTCGTTAACTCTCTGGCCAAGTCTGTGTGGCACATGCTTGCCACTCTTAGTCAATATGTCAACTTTCAAACAAATTCAAGCCATACTTGCATAGATAAATGAGGCATTGCGGATCTTGTCACCCATAAAACTAAATCCTATGCATAACATGTCCAAAAGTAACATAAGCAAGTAAACCAAACTAACCAAACAACTAAGACACAAGAACGCCTTACATAGGTAGCCTTTAGTGTACAATGGGAAAGAGACAATTGAATAAGGAGTGGGACAACTCCTTTTTGTTGATATATGCCTCATTACATAGTTTAGATTGTGTAAAGGAGGCTTAAAGCCAATACACTTGTAAGATCCTTACACTAAGTGCCAACAAGCCCTAAATGAACACCTAACAAGGCCCTAATATGCCCCTAACATTTCCCCTTCTAATAAGTATTTTGAGTCAAAGGTCAAATGATAGGAGTAAATATACTTTTTGTAAGTTGACATAAGGCATTTTCTTATAGTTCCAAGTGATTTTGTACTATTTTATATGGACACGAAGGTAAAAATATATAAAACACAAACTCTATACTTTTCAACTCATACTATACAAGCAAACTATTTCAAAATTAATAAATGCCCCTAAAACGGGGAAAAATCGAAGAAATAATACATAAATCGGATTATTCTCAAATTTGAGTCACAAAATCTCTATACTATACTTGATTTTTTCACAAAGTTTCGTGTCAAATCCAGAACATTAGCCCTCTCAAATTGGTCACAAGATCAACTTGTGACATAGTAGGATTTGTGACCCACTTTGGACGAAATGTGCACTATCACCTTCGTTCGAAAGGCCTAAAAATGGCATTCCACCATTGGAGCTTCGTTTAAAGCTTCAATAGTGCATTTATAGGTGACTTTGACAAGGCCACCACTAACGAATGATGGGACTCCAGCGACCAGTCACATTTTAATGATAGTAAAGCATAAAAAATTGTCAATTTGATTGCTGTTTCAATGTATTAAAAATAGGAAAAACAATTAAAAAAACACCCACTAATTCGTCTTAATTTGGCCTTTTTTTAATTTTAAATTGATAATGGGTAAATTATACCCCTTGTATCCAATAAAAACACACCTCTAAGTCTCATATTATGAACCCTAATATACACTTAAAAATCAAATTTTAAAATTCTCTCAAATATAAAACTAATTCATGCAAAGTTATATGCTTTAGAATGGTAGAAATATAATCCACAATGACCCACAACTAAATTCAAAAAACATTAATCTCATTGTGTTCAATTTCATGCATATAAATAGAAATTTAATAATATTTAAACAAATGAAATTGAACTAGTAAGAAGAAATTGAATATTTATATGGATTCATAGAAAATAAGGCCTTGATTTCAATATAGGTGTTCTGATACTAGATGTAGTAAAATTTCATGCATATAAATAAGGGATCAACTGAATTCACAACTAATTTAATGAAATTAAATATACCATTTGGTATCTCTTTCTGACATGTTAATCAATTATCACAAAATAAATACGAAATTGGATCTTTCTCTACTTCTCTAATACAGTCTTTTATGATCACTTTAACGAGGCAATGCACACAGGAATCTATTAAATGTGGAGGAGATCTACCTCTAAATTTATAAATTGTAGTGTCTTACTCTCAATCTATCAAAGAGGTCAAATACAAGCGCATACCAAAAATAAAATTGCACCCAATAATATTGGGTCTCAAGCCCAACAAGTGCAACCTTAGTCCATTTATATCACTTTAAGACTTACAAGAAAAATCAAATTATATATCCAATCCTTTTTATTTAATAAAAAAAAAGTTAATCAATTGAAACCCAATATAAAATATAAAACAAATTTTCTAACAAAAATTACTTTCACCTTTCCTAAATTTTAATAAAATTACACAAACCTTCTTTTTAGTTTCAAAACATATTCAAACTTCCCTTAAAACATAAAAATGTTACACTTAAACTTAAATTTAAATTTTTTATCAATAAAATGATGAGAATAGATAATTCTAAATTCAAATTGAACATTGCAAAACATTCTAATTATTTTTTGATTAAATATATGTTTTGAACAAGCTCAAACGATTAAAAAGTATTACATTTATATCAAAATTTGATATTTTTATATTAAATTTTAGTCATTTGAATTTAATTAAAATATATACTTAATCACAAAATATTTAAAATATCTTATATTATTAAATTTGAATATTTATCTTTTCTTTTGTTATTTCTTAATAAAAATTTTAAATTTTGATTTAAGTATAATATATTTTTATGTTTTAAGAGATATCTAAATAGATTTTGAACCTGTGAAAAAATCCGCATATTTTTGTTAAAACTGAGGAAAAGTAACAATTTTTTTTTTCAAATTATAATGTCTCCACTCTTATATTGAACCCATTCATGACACGGGCATTGCCCTGACTTAGCCATATAATTGAAATCCGGTGTCTTAGAGACAAGACTTGCCATGGTCAGCAACTTAATAACCCCTTAGTCACAAATTTTTTTTTCTAAAGAAAAATAAAAATCTATCGTCATCTAAGACTAAATGCCTGCCAAAATTGATTAGAAGAAATTTCGTGGAGCTTTCGACCATGGTTCCCGTGTAAATGCAATGAAATACCTGCCTGGTCATTTATTTACGAATAAACAACATCTTCCAGTAAATAATTATATTTTTTAAATTTTATAATTAATATTAATAATTTTTTTTATGTGTCGACCCTTCACCAATAAGAGCAAAATAAATAAAATATATCAAGGTAAATTGTTAAATTTCACCTTAATAGTATCAAATACATAATAAATATATTAAAAATAAAACTAAAATTAAAGATCTTCAATATTAATTCAGTTATCGATGATCGATGTGAACTTGATCCACATGAGATATTATCCGCTTTGAATGTATCGACTAGGCAGGGTCATGCCCTCCTTATTCCCGGATGTATCTGCACGATTTTGTCCTTTTTCCTTAAAAGAGCCTTACTTGTAAGAGGTGGTGAATCCC
Source organism: Saraca asoca (assembly GCA_026873985.1). Lineage (NCBI taxonomy): Eukaryota > Viridiplantae > Streptophyta > Magnoliopsida > Fabales > Fabaceae > Saraca > Saraca asoca. Next base: position 27,516 of record JANHAO010001185.1, read on the forward strand.
CAACCTTATAAGCATAAGCTCACTCGACTTCTCATCAATATGGGACTTTTTTTATCCCCTCCTCATTTTTACCATCAACATAAACCCCATAAATTAGGTGGGCTTGTGCATGGTGTAGGCAGGGGATCCCCACAGACGGTGTCAATGATAATAATTAAGATGAACTTGCCCCACATGAGATATTATCGACTTTGGATGTATCGACAAGGCGGGGTCATACCCTCCTTCTCCCCAAATATATCTGTACGATTTTGTCCTTTTTTCTTAAAAGAGCCCTCACTCGTGAAAGAGAGTGAACTCTCAGCCTTATAAGGTAGAAGTTCAGCCGACTTCTCAAATGTGGGACTTCTTTTATCCCTCCTCATTTTTATCATCAATAGTTATCACCCTCTATCAAAGTTACTAATCAATATTGACATCATCAAACTTCCTTCACAATTGGGAATAACAATAAAAAGTAGTCATAACTACTCTATTATGATGTTGAGTAGGTAAGAGGAGATTTTTATTAAATTAATTTGGTTAAATTATCGCTTAAGAATTTTAATTTATAATTCTAAATCGACTTTATCTTCCAGTTTTCTTAACTAATATATCTTTAACTTATCAAATGGAGTATAACAAACCATCTCAACATTTCCATCCATAATTACAATAAAAATAAAAAATTACTAATACTAATCATAAAATTTGAAAAACATAATAATCAACCCCCTTATAAATAAAAAAAAATAGTTATTGTATTTACTCTTTATTTATATTATATCCCATTTAATTTTGAGCTAGGACGGACCAAGTTTATATTAATAGGAAAAAATAAGAAAAAAATAATAAACACAACAATTTAACGTGGTTTTGCTTCTTTGCTTGGCTCTCATTAGTCTTTATTTGTTTGTCGGCAAGTGTATATGCGTATAATACACGGTCAGATTATATTTTGAACGTTCACTAAATGCATTAAAGGAATTAAAATAGTTAGTCTTCCTTTCGTACGCCAAAGTCCAATAAGCAGTCCAGCAAATAACATTAATTTACACTCTCTCACAAAATGTTATTATGTGAGATCAAAGAGTTTTCTTAGAAGAAATATAAACGTGCGATCAGTATTTTTTTTAACAGGGATTGCTAACCTCCACCGTGTGGAGGTTAGCATTGAGGTTAGCATTTTTCACCTTTTTTTAATTTAGAATATTTTCTTTATATAGTATAAGGGATATTGTTAATAGTTCTAATTTTTAAAAGTAAAGTCCAACTTTAATGAAGAGAAAATTGATCACTAAAATACTTAATTATTGTGTCTCTTAATGTTTTCACCTAAAATTTAATTTTCTAAAATTTTTACACTTTTTTTTTATGTATTAAAGATAGATTTCGGTTCTGTCAAATCCAGTCAACCTAGGGATTCTTGCGGACCCAAACTACAATTTGATTGTTACAAATAAAGAATGAAGAGAAATAAGAGAAAGAGCAACAAATACATAAAGTGCTTTTAATGTGGTTTGGCCAAAGTCAGATGGTATTGGCCCCTACGTCCATGTTATCATTGTATTGCTATGGAGAAATTTTAGCAGAATTTAGTATAGTATTTTGGCTTCAGTTCTACCTACAGAAAGCTTTTTTCCCTTATTTATAGAAGGAAGGAGGGTATAAGTATAATTACATAATTTATATTTCTGTTACATCAAATAATACATGTAAATGATAAGTGCAGCTCCTGTAAATTAGCTTCTGTAGACTGCCAGCTAACTTTAGTAGAATGCTTTCTGTGAGTGAGCCCGTGGTGCTACTTCTTGTAGGCTGGTGTCACACACTAAGTTTGAAAGGGTCACTGCTTCGGGGCTTTGCTCAACGAGCTCTTTGCTAAGTGAGGTGCAATATCCGTGAGATGGGACTCTCGGTTACCGCTGGCACCTTCGCGAGCTCGCGTATAATGAGCTGTCGGCTATGCGAGTCAGGTCTTTTTCCTTAGCGAACTGGGACTTCTATTTTGTTTTATGTCCGCGAGGACAGTGGTCTAGTGAGCTTGGCTCTTTTCTTATTCGGACTTGATTTGTTATCGGACCTTTGCCAGCCCATTTCTCAAAACCAAAGAATGCATATAACATAAGCCCCCCAACTCTTAGCTCGCTTCACGGGTTGGGAGTTGAACAGTTTTGCCGGCAATGGTCCTTCTTTACGAATAATCATGCCATCAAAGTCTTCAGTCATCTTGTCATTTCATCTGATCCAAGTCATACCTCATGCTATACGTGTCCCATTATCATGGATGAGTTTGCCTCTCTTTCTTCCAAGGCATTCAATGAAGGTAGTTGGGAGTTTTGCTGGACTCCTCGGTGAGACTAGGCTAGTCCTATTTAAAACAGATGAAGTTTCTTTCCTTCTTCATTGAGTGATATGATGGGTGCCCTAAATAAGCCTTCTGTATTTCCAGTAATTTGCTTTTCTAGAGAGATGTGCATGGTCTGCTACATAGGAAGCCTTCTTAGACAATTTTCCTTCTTTGAGAATAAAGAAAGATCTTTTGTACATCTTGGATTATTTCCTCATGGTGATGTTGTGGGGTTCTTCCTTCTCAGCCACTCCAATGTGCTTCTCAGTCTTCCAGGAATTAGTCTCCTAACAGTCAGCCTTCTTTTTATTCTCTTTAGCCTTTGGCTTGCTCTAATCTGTACTTTAAATCCTATAAATTTACCTCGTTGAGGCTTTTTAATGAAAGAAACACTGTTTATTATTCTTGCATATTGTGTTAAATATTTTACATATCATAGACGAAAACATAGATTCCTGCAAATCACAATAAAAGAAGATGTCTAGATAACTAATCAGTTACATTTGTTAACAAATCTGAAAACCAAAAAGCTTCAGTAATGAGTAATGTAAAAGTAGATCGCATGAGAGCTGTGAGCATTAGGTCACATAAGAGCTGCGAGCATTTGGTCGCAATTAGTTAAGTTTATTTTGAGTGTCTCCACTCCTCAACTAGACTAGAGGTCACAGTTGGCAAAGGGTTTTCGGAATGAGCTCTGACGGCCTCAACTTGGAAGCTGGCAATTGTATCGAAATAAGCTCTAATGGCCTCAGCTCAAAAGTTGGGAATTGTACCAAAATGAGCTCCGGTGACCTTAGCTCAAAAGTTAGCAATTGTACCAAAATAAGCTTCAGCAACCTCAGCTCAAAAACTGGCAATTGTACTAGAATAAGCTCTGGCGGCCTCAGCCCGAAAGTTGGCAATTGTACTGGAATGAGCTTTGGTAGCCTCAATTTGAAAGCTAGCAATTGTATTAGAATGAGCTCCGGTAGCCTCAATTGAAAAGTTGGCAATCGTACCAGAATGAGCTCTAATGGCCTCAGCTCGAAAGCTAGCAATTGTATCGAAATGAGCTTTGGCAGCCTCAGCTCAAAAGCTAGTAAATGTACCAAAATGAGCTCCAAAGGCCTCATCCAGAAAGCTGGCAATTGTATCAAAATGAGCTCCAACAGCCTCAGCCTGAAAGCTAGCAATTATGTCGGAATGGGCTCCAACGGTCTTAGCCCAAAAGTTGGCAATTCTACCAGAATGAGCTCCGGTGCCTTAGCCTAAAAGCTAGCAATTGTACCAAAATGAGCTCTGACGGCCTCAACTCAAAAGCTAGCAATAAAGTTAGGTCGTGTGAAAGTTGTGCCTTTGCAATATACAAGTGCCCTAGGTTGCATGAAAGCTACATCCTAGGGAACTTCACTGTATGATGGGTGACTGATCTCGCCAAATTTGAGGACAACTTGCTTTTTGCAACAACACTTTGCAAAGAGTTCATTCAAAAACCAACAAAGGAATTTGAGATGCATTCATTAATTTTTGAAACCCATTACAAAATCAATATATGATTCTCATTGTAGGGGCCTCTTCTCGCCCGAGGTCCCACTAGGAAAGCTTATGTCATAGCCTTGAAGGCTACACTACATAACTTTGCAAGTGACCTCTCTTGATAAAGTCCTCGATAGCATCCCTGAGTTTCCAACAATTCAAAGTGCCATGCCCGACCTCATTGTGATTAGCGCAGAACTCTTGCTTGTTTCTCTGCCTATAAGAAATCTTTATAGGGTTGGGCTTCCCAAAGTCTTGTCTTTCCCTTTCCATTATGAATATCCTATCTTGCATGTCTAATAGGATGTCGTAATGCTCATGGAGACTTAAGGGCTGAGGTCGCTCACCCTTGGGCATGTTGGACTTCTTCGTAGTCCATTCATCAGAGTGGTCACCTTAATCACATTGCCCCGCTTCTTATTATGGGCAAAGCCATCTTTCTCATCCTTTCGATCAGGCTTTCCCAAACTGAAGGTTCTTCCCATTTAATCTACTTGACAGCTCTTTCATAAAACTCAGGCAAATCCTTTATCAGGGACTTGTATAGACTTTTGTATAACTTTCCATCTTTGCGGAGTCCTATGGAGATTGTTGCCAAAATGGTTTCTGCAAATGGATTCTCCACCGAGTTAACTTTAAGTCTGAACCTAGCGACGTAATCCTTCAGTGACTCATGCTTACACTAGAAGATCATTGCAAGGTGGTAAGGGGAATAAGTTACCTCTTCAATGCTCAATACTGGCTAATGAACTTCTACTGGCACTCTTCCTAACTGCATATTGAGCAAGCTGGGAGACTTCTAAACTAAGCCCGAGGTACACCCCCTAGTGTAGCTGGGAAAACTTGACATTTGACTAAAGGATCAATCATTTGCAAATCCATCTGAACATTGAACGCGTCCAGATGGTCATAAGAATCAATGTCCTCGTTGTACAGAGGAATCACAGGGACCTTGAGCTTGAGGGGAAGGGGCTAAGCCTTGATTTCATTAGAGAACAACGACCTGTCCTCATAATGAGCTTGGTCATTGGGAGCCCGAAGACATTCTTCCAACTGATTAATTTTTTGATACAATTCTTCTAGCAGTGAGCCTCGCACCCCAGATCACTGGCCAGAAGATTGTTGATCCCTTTGACTCTCGTGGTCGTGAGAATAGCAACCTGGAGTTTGTTGTTGCGAGCATGACCTGAAGACTGAGTGGCTCTGCTCAAACATCTGACTTGTTGGTGCTGAGGAGCATTCTCAGGTGTGGTGGCTTCATTTTGCCTTTCTAGCGCGGTGATTGCTTTAGTCAGTTCTCCCATCATATTTTCCAATTTCTCCTGACGTTGAAGCTAGGCTTGTGCTCCATCAGTCCCATTAGCAATAGCAACAAGTTGGAAAGAGGTGGCCGGGGGCAAGCTAGAAGTAATGCCTATGACAGGGGTAGTGGAGGAGTCTGTTGTAGACACATGACCCATTGGGCGTGCCAAAATGCTGACGGTGGATTTTGGTTCTACCAAATCCAGCCAACCTAAGGGGTTTTTGCGGACCCAAACTACAATCCAGTTGTTGCAAATGAAGAATGAAGAGAAATAAGAGAAAGAGTAGCAAATACATAAAGGGCTTTTAACATGGTTCAGCCAAAGCTGGATGGTACCAGCCCCTACGTTCACAGTATCATTGTATTGCTATAGAGAAATTTTAGCAAAGTTTTAGTATAGTATTTCAGCTTCAATTCTACCTACAGAGAGCTCCTTCTCCTTATTTATAAAAGGGAGGAGGGTACACGTGTAATTATATAATTTATATTTTTATTACATCAAATAATAAATATAAATGACAAGTGCAGCTCCTGCAAATTGCCTTCTATAGACTACCAATTGACTTTAGTAGAATGCTTTCTATGGGTGGGCCCATGGTACTGCTTCTTGTAGGCTAGTCCCACGCACTAAGTCTGAGAGGGTTGCTACTTTAGGACTTTCTTCAACAAGCTTTTTACTGAGCAAGGTGCAATATCCACAAGATGGGACTCTTGATTGTTGCTGGCCGAAGGTGACCTTCGCGAGCTCGCCTTTGGCAATGCAAGCTTGCGTATAGCGAGCTGTCGGCTATACAAACCGGGTCTTTTCCTTTAGTGAACTAGGACTTTTATCTTGTTCTATGTCCGTGCAGACAGTGGTCTAATAAGCTTGGCTCTTTTCTCATTTGGACTTGATTTGTTGCCAGACCCTTACCAGCCCATTTTGCAAAACTGTAGAACGCATATAACATTATGATTTTTTTTCAAGTAACTCCAGTTTACTTCTTTTTTTTCCGTAAGCACACCCATTTTCTTCTTCTTTTTTTTTTAAATGAAGTTTTGGGTCAAGTAAGATGAAATCTTTATCCTAAATAAGATGCCTTCTTGGCGATGTCATTGATTGGAGTCTTGATTAATTAAAAGAATAGTCAAGTTAGTATTTATAACTAAAAAATTTTAATATTTTACAAAATATATTTATAATGAAATATTTGATATAATTAGAAAAATAACTCTACATTTTGTTTAATATTAAAAGACAATGATGCTATTGTTCTTGTACCTTATGAATAAAAAAATTGGAAAAAGAAATGAAATTAACCTGCAATTTATATTAATAAAAAGAAATATGGAGTGCTTATATACTTAAAAAAATTGAAGTAACAAAAAAGAATAAAGCGTAAAAATTTTAGAAAATTAAATTTTCAATGAGAGTACTAAGAGAGATAATAATTAAATATTTTAATCATTAATTTTCTCTCCTTAAAGTAGATTTCACTTTTGAAAATTGAAATAATTAAAATGTTCCCCCTACTTGAATTAGCACAAATAAAAGATGATGAACTATTTGTCAAGTGAAAGAGTAAAAGATATTAATCTCTGTATTTTTTAAGAGCATTATGTAATTATGTCATTCTTTATAATTATCTGTGGGACTCTTCTTTTTTACATAATACAAGTTATTTGCATATTTTCCACACTATTCTCACGCATGTATGTATATAGACAATGTGAGAATTTACAGAGTACATATAATACAAGTGCATCTCATGCCACTTCATTGAAGCAAAGAGGGGGGGGGGGGGGGGGACATACTTCGAGAAAAAAAAAACAAAGGGGGGGGCTGTTTTTTAA